>BQNB010015571.1:0-73046 GCA_026074375.1 Tanacetum coccineum
ATCTTTCTCTTTATTTTGATTTATACATATCCTTGAAAAAGAAAAATACAAAAATATAAAACCAAGAAAAAGAAAATACAAAAATATAAAACTTATAAAAGCAAAATACAAAATCATAAAATTTCAAAAATACAAAAATACTCTTCTCCGACATGTCTCTCGACAATCGATAACATTTGCGCACCTAGAATGTTGATTAATATTAACACGGGTGAATAAATAAAGTTCGACCGAGAGTTTTTTAAATGCTTTCAAAACATGTCCTTTTACTTTTTTTCTACGACTTCTAAATAAATGTCAGCTTAGGACTCGGTCTATAAAGAAAGGAACATGTTCATTTATGTACATTTATCCTAAACAACGGGAAGTTCATATCTTCTCAGTCTTGAGCAATGTAATATAAACATTCAAAGTTTTGAATGCTCAAGAGAAGCACTAAGGAAATGATAATTCATAAGATACATCTGACATCATTTTTTGTTGAGCACTATTTTTTCAAGATATTTTCAAAATGAAAATTTTCAAATTCTTTCAAAATTGTGTGCTCAACAAACTTCCACTTCAAGTTTTCACTCTATTCTATAATTGAAGGAGAGTATAATAATTAGTTCTTTCTGCATGCGCTCCTATTATCCCCAAGTCTTAGTTAGGCTCATGTGAATTCCGGACATTAACTTGTTTTTAATTCATTAATTGTCAAAAATTATAACCACATATGCAATTTTTGAAGGGGAGAATAGTGATTAAATTGTGATCAATACAGACTAATAATGGATATGATCTTTAATCTAAAAGTGTGTTCCCAAACCTCGCATGTGCAAAACACTTTCATAATATGGTGCATATGTGTAGGGGGAGCTTTTTGGTAACTCTGGAAACACTCAATGTGTCTTAAATGATTTCTCAGACATGTTGATTGATTTTTATCAAACGGTTTTATGGATCTTCGTGGCAATACTGTAACACCCGCAAAATAGGCCATAGCGGAATACGATGTTCTGGGGGTATTACTTCATAGATCAATAACACAAGATATGAGAACGACCATTATAAGGGTCGTTTGAAAACTAATATATTGGATTTAATAAATGGTTTGTTACAAAGCTCATAGGCTTAACTTGTTTGACTTAAAAATGTAAAGATTTCACCACATAACAATATCCTAAAATGTAATACACGTAAATCTTTATAATAATATGACTTCAAAAGATGACCACCCAATGTATCCTTGACTTGCACCTTATTAACCTGAGAAAACATGTTTAAACTGTTAACAATAATGTTGGTGAATTTATAGGTTTATAAAGTTAATAAAGTGGATAGCAAGATTTCCCTGTAATAAAGTAACAAATACAATATCACAAAAATGTATTACGAAATGCACTAAGCTCATGACACCGAAGCTAAACAATGTATGTATATCAAATACATATAAATGAAAAATCTCTCAAAATAATTTATGTTTCATTTCTCAACAGAGATCAACATTGTTTCTATCAGGGCTTTCTATAAATCGCGAGATCGTTGATATTAGAAAAGGTGTAGTCCGCTCACAGCCTCCGAACATACCAAATAACAAATGTGCACTTATAGAGTCTAAGAGTCCCCCACAACGAGATCTACAAAAATCTACACAAGGTTACAACAAATTCTAAAATACAAAATGTCGTACATCATTATACATAACATTTGGTATCAATAAGATCCAATGGGCAATAACCCTTGTGAATAATAGGCAGAATTCTACAGAATTGATAACACTGAGTAGTTTCCCGAGACGCATTGGAAATCCTTCTTAGAGCCAACATCAAACAAGCTCTTGTAGGCTGAGCTTGGCGATATTCTAATAAATACAACGCTTGTGACAACTGGATATCGATTTTGGTCAAGTATATGAGATTGACTACCAATCATGAAAAGATGTAACTATCTGATATCACTCGTTAGACCGTGTTGTCTACTTTGAGACGCTCCGGTAACTAGAATGACTAGTGCAACTGCGAAACCCTGTCAAGGAGATTGCTTTTGAAATTAATACCTGAACACAGATAGGCATATTTATACTGATTAACGGGGAGACCATGGTTAAAGGCAACCGTATTCGACGAAGTTTGACAAAAGACACTTTCGTCCAAATATGTTTATCTCTAAACCTATTCTTAGGTCAGGTTTATCGCTGACGTAACTAAAGCTTCTAGTCCACGATGAGTATCAAGATTTAAGACGCTCAAGTCTCAAGTCGACAAAAGATTAAATATCATGAAAAAAGCTACAAACTAAAAAAAGATCTTCCGTAAGTCTCTATGTATAACACTATCCTGCAAAAAGAGGCATTTTTGACAAGAATGCCGATAATAACAAAGATACATCATGACAAGTAAGATCCATTACTATCTCCACCAAGATGGGTACAATAATCATGTTAAAGAACCTGTTTAGGGAGATTGTTAGGGAAGGCTTCCAAGACCTAAAGCAAAAAGGGGGTGTGGATAACACAAGATCGCAAGTCGGCAAACGATTCAAGATAGAAGATAAAGAGGAACGTAGTAGACACCAGGTACAAATCAGAAGCCAAAGACCACGATATCTGTATTTTGTTAAGAAAAATCAAGTTAATAGATCAAGATCCAAGATCACAAGCATTGCAAATTCTAAACTTCAAAAAGAATTCCAATAATAGCAAGAGCACCAAGACTCAAGACGTCACAAGAAGGATCCATACTTGAATGACCCACCCCATAGGGGGGAAGATTGTTAGCCGTGTCTTTTTAATTAAATTGATGGTCCATTAAATATTCACGAGCCTTGTATAAAAAAAAACTTAGTTTACACAGACATTTTATCTAAAGCAAATTTGGCCTAGGTGTCGGGCTAAGTCCATTAGGTAATTAGTCCGGGAGCCCAAATTCAAGGCCCAAACAACCCAAGAAGGTTTGAATAAATTAGTAACTAAAAAAGCCCTTTCCCAAGTATGAGATGTGTGTTGGGCTTCTCCATTTAATTTCTAGTGGGCAAGTAACCATCATATTTTCTCTTTGTCTCTCTCTCTAGTTCTTTCTCTCTCTAAAAATCTTTTTCTTATTTTTATGTTCATGGTGATGAAATGATATCATCTAATAGAGAACATGGCTGTGGAATGGAATTATACTTCCGTTCAATGGAATGGAGATGCCAACAATAAAGGTATCTAATTGGTTTTTGACTCACGATGGATGGTTCTCTGTAACAGAATCAATTTGTTTACTTACCCAAAAAAAATTATACTCTTTAGAGGTGTTATTTTCCTTAAAGATAATAAAAACCATTGACAAAAAGCGTATTAGGTTCTCTTAAATATCGAATCTTTATATTTAAATCATTGAGTTAATCGCGATATGCCTTGGTAACAGTCTTTGCAATCCTTTAGAAGATATCTCAGGAGCACCTTACTACTTGCCTGCAAGCAGGGGCGCTGATGACAGTGCTCTCTTATCTCGGCTTCTTTTCAACAAGATTCCAGGTACGAGTTGATGTTCAATAAGTATAGTATATGGAATAAAGGATCATGTTTTAATGTGCATCTAATTGTATTGACTTTTTGTTTAATGTCTCAGCGTGTGGCGTTATCTAGTGTTGCAAGCATATGCAGGAAACTTCTATCTGATGCAGCCAATTTTGTTTTGGAAGTTGTTCCTTATACACAAATATTCTTCAATACCATGATATGAAAGTAAGCTATGTTGCTTCTGAAATTTAGCTACAACCATTTGTTTCGTAAAACCAATGTTCTTTAATAATTTGACCCAATGTATGTAATATACTTTCCATAATTCCACAACTAACGTGTTCGCAATATATACTTGCCACAACGCTTCAGGATTTGTGTTATTGTATAAGAATTATATTACTGCATAAGATTATTGTTATTAAAAAATTTATTAAATTTTTCTGTTTCGTTGTTTCCGTGGTACTGTGTGTTTCTGGATTACGATTTTCTCCCATGTTTGTGTATGCATTTTTTTACAGTCACATTTCACTAATAACTTTTGCCTCTTTTTTTATAGGTGTGCCTTCTTCGTATTATTCGAGAGGCCGTAAAAGGCAGGATGGGGAATGTGTAAAAAATGTTTGTTTGGAAAAGCCATATACACTGAAAAGGCTCGAAATGTGAAAGAACTGAAATTGAAATTAGTACCAGCCTTGAAACGAGGTTATGGAATCGAGAGAAATTCCTATGGAACCTTCAAGCTTATCTTCCATTGTAGAGGGTCCTAGGTTTCGGTTGATGTGGGCTTCTATTCATTGGCTAAAAAATGAGGTTATGACTCTTTCTATTAATTTGGTTTATTTTTTGTTTTCTTTCCCATTTATGGGTAAAAGTTAAACATGTTTAAATGATTTGGAGCATATTCAGAACGTGCAGATGAATAAAACATGTTGCACTATCTCGGGTAATGGGTCAAATGGGTTGGGCAGTGTATTTAATCTATGTTGTAGCGAACCAGTTAAGAGATATCAGTTAAATGAAGAAACTGTTGTTATTATGTTGTTGATTAGATCTGTGTGCCATGACGAAATTATGAGTTGATAAAGTACTTTGACGTATGTTCTTTAACTATTGTAAGCTCATGATAAATCCAACTATAAACGCGTAAGATTATATCTTATGACAAAAATATGACAACAATAGAATGAGACCTAACTTTACGTTTACATTTGCATAAACAGAATATGCATTCATTTTATTGCTCATACTCCGGATACTAGGTAGCTAGGCTATCACATATTTTATGGATGTTGTATAGTTTTAATTGCTCTTATATATGCAACTGTTTAAATAGGTTAATTTACTTTATATGTGCATGTGACGTTTTGGTCTATTAGGTTAATTGCTCTTATATATGCTCTTATATAGTTTTAATTTACTCATAACCCTGTTTATACTTTATATGTGCATGTGACGTTTTGGTCTATCAGGTTTTATCAAATAAAACTTACTTATTTTGTAACAGAAGTTGCTACAAATGCACAAACAGAGGCTGCATAGTGACGAAACATGTCGAGAGGCCTTCATTTGCGCAACAATTCTTCACCCTGCTTACCCGGGGGTATTACATTTCTTGCAGGACCTGCAAGAAAAAGGTTGTCCAATAATGTAGACTATAGGAGAACTCTAAGGGGAATACCTCCAATTATCAAGATCTAAGTGTTTATATAGCGAATGAAGCAAATGATGCGGGTACAAGAGATTATTTAGTTGGTAGGAAACTGAGAACTAGATGGCTCGAGGACCATAAATTTTATGAGGCTGTCATATTGGACTACAACCCTTTGCAGGTATGTGCAACATTCATTTGCTTTAAAGGTCAGTAAAAAATGAGCCCATTTTAGGGGGTGTTTGTTTCGGCATAAACTTACTTTTTATGGCTTATTGCACCCGTTAAGCTTATTGGTATTTGGAAAATATTACAACCCCGTATTTTTAGAGTATGAGCTTATAAAGATCAGCTTAAGACAAAATCATTAGCTCGGTTTGATACACTCATAAGCTGAAAAATATGGTTTGATAAGCTATTTCTAAATATATATTAGTGTAGTAAATAAGCTAGCACAAACACCCCTGTATAGTGTCATATATGGTCACTATGCTGCTGATTTACTTAGGATGGACTATGTTTGAAACAACATCTTTGCAGCAACCATGAACACCCTTTGTAGGAGCAGCCCCAAACACCCCTTAAAACATCCTAATCATCCCTTTGAAGCTTTTGAAGAGCACATTAATAAAATTCAGGTGTATATAACAACGCTAACTTCTCTGGAATAAGCTAAAGAGTTATTGGTTAGTGTATCCGTGGAACCCAATCAGGTTCTCGTCACTGCTCAGGTGTACATGGGCCATGTGTGATAGGTGGAATGATGTGCAACTCACTTTTTTGGCGGGTGAGAAATAGATGGGTCGGGTTCGACCTCCGAACATTCTGTTGTTCATATATGGGGAAACTGTTAAAAGATCTAAACCTTTAATGTTCTATAAAGTGCAGCTCACTTTCTGATCAGATTTGGTTGTTCATATTTAGGGAAACTTTATGCTTAACTTCTACTAGCAGCATGTTTACATCCTCAGAAGGAAAAACAGGAAAAACAACGATTACTCGGCATAGCGACGATAATGTGCAGTAGAAATCATTTGTGTGCAAACTCTTTTTATGTTCAGTTAATTGTTGTTTTGTATGGATATTGAAAAATACTTTATAATGGATCGGATCTGGATCAGTAGATAATAACTACAAATGAAGGTTACAGCCCAGTAAGTAAAAAATGGGCTGACATGAACACCCAATTCAATCATTGGTAATTACTATGTCTTTGTAGTTTGTACTATCAAGCTTTCGTTGGCATCGGGCTTGGCGTAGTTAAGAATTTCTTTTTACAAAACCACAACCTCACACTTCTAAGAAAAACACACAAATACAAACAACTACTTGCATTTACGTGATTACATTGATAACCAATCCGTTTTCATCCTAATATGCTCATATACTCCACACTAATTATTAAAATTCAGAATTTGCACAAAAACCAAGCCCGGTGCAACGCACGGGTTCGGCACGCCTCGTGACAACAAACATTTTTGTACAACATTACATTTGGCATAATTATACTCTCAAAAAGTAAAACAATAAGTTCTTTAATAAATTCTAGTTCTTGAAATGCACTCTTCTTTAGCCAACAGCTTCTCCAAAATTCTCAACAGCTTCTCCAAAATTCTCAATATCTTCATCTCTCTTAATGGTCATTTCTTCAAGTTGTGACATTGTGTCTTTGTGTTTAACATTATTCATTGATATGTGTGAAAACACATATCCTTTTTATATCAAAAATGGTCCAAAAAAGACAAAAGTATGCTTAAAATGCTTGTATATTGCTTGTTTTGTCTTTGTGATTGTGTAGGTACGGATATTGCAAAAATCTCAAGAAAACGGTCAAAGCCAGACAATCACGGACACGGGAACGGAAAAGAGAATACAAGAGCCGAGAGAATGCTATCAAAGGTCAACAAAAGTCAAACCTTGGTCAACCAAAGTCAACCACTAAATGACAAAAACCCAAAAATTCCAAATTAGTCCCTCAAAGTTAAACCAAATTTCAAAAATAGTCCCTTAAACCCTAACGGTGTTAACTCTTTAATTTATAAAGAGTTAACACCCGTTAACCCTTATAACAACACCAAGCCTAAGCCCAAAACCCTTTATAAGCCCAAGGTCAAACGACCCGGGTCAAAAGAAAAGTCAAGCAACCCTGGTATACAAGTTTTTTACGCGGGAAAGGAAGTTACCACTATTCATTGTCTTCCCCGTTTTACCTCGAGTTCAAAACAAAGGGCAAATCAAAATTGGTGACATGGCTACGCAATTCAAGTGAAAAAGAACACCTTGGCAGAGTTTAACATCACCAAGCGCTCTCATTGGTTAAAACCCACACAAAGGAATGACACATTGGAATGAAGAAAACACACGGGGAAAAGGAAATTTGCACTAAAAGGCTTGAAAAAGAAGCACAATGGCTCTGACACACGGAATGCCACGTTGGCAATCCGTGTGCTCACCAAAGTGATCCAACGGCTTAAGATAAAGATCCAATGATTGGCAAGATTCAAGGGCAGGGATTTATGGGATCGTCTAACAAACTCCAAGGCCTAGAAGCATCTCCTTAGGGCTATTAATAGCCTGTCACATTCACACACACGGAATATCTAGCTTTTAGCTTTCAAAATTTATAGTTAAATTGTAATTTTCATAAATTAGCTTATGTAGTTTTAATTCAGTTTTTAAAAGCTTATTGTAATCTCAGTTTCAACATATTGTAATCATTTTTCTAGTTAATAAAATCATAAGTTCTATTTTAATTTAATAATCGGCCTAAGCTCTTAACTGCTCAAATATTGTTTGCTAACTGTTTCATAAGTTTTCATAAGCTCTTATAAGCTCTTTGAGTCTCTAACACAAAATTGACTAATAATAAACATTTGATGCTATTTAAACCTATAAAAGCAGACAATACCCTTGCTTAATTGATATTGAGCTGTTTGGATGAAAATCTACAATGAAGGAGCTTAAGGGACTTTTACCTAGCTTATCATTGATAGCTAGACTTTAGACAGCTCATTGAGCATTTGATTTCCTTTATTTAGCTAAGGTTTTGGTAAGATTCATATTTCCTTTCTGTCTTAATTTCTTAGCCTTAATAGGTAGCTTAACTTTTTCTTTATTTCCCTTGCTTATTAGTGATTAAATATCTCTTATTATGCATTGTTGATTCTGTTTGATTATCTGTTTTTTGAGCTTAGGAGGTGTAGATCTTTAGATTTATTATGTTTTGACTTATAAAATCATTAAAAAATAAAAAAAATAAGAAGCATAGATATAGCTTATAGTTTTTCCTTAGCTTATGTGTTCATGTATACATGTTATGTGTAGTTTTAAGCGAGTTTGTTATCTGTTAATAAGAATTTGATCCTTAAATTTTGTTTTCAAAAGTTTAAAGGATTCTAAAGGATTTGATAGCATAACCTTAATAACCACAAGTTAATACTGTTAGTGGCCAATTGGTTTTGAGAAATTTGATTTGATTTCTCATTTAAGACTGTTTAATCTAGTTTTATAAGTTAGATTAGGGTAAATTAAGTTTTCATTAGTTAGTTCTTTATAAATAACATTATGTCAAGTCATTTGCATAATTTAGCTTAGATCTCTTCTAGCGTTAGTCATTGTCTTTCTTGTTCATTCATTTTTAGTTTTTGAGCATGTATTTAGAATAGTCTCAATAGGTCTGCATTAATAGATTTTTAATTTAGGGTCACAATTGTGTCAACTGCATCAGCAGTTATATTAGACAAACTTCCATTTTCTAGCTTAATTTTTAGAGAGTTAAAATAGTTTTTAGTTTTTGCTTTTCATAATACAATAAGTTTTTTGGTCATTAATCATCTTTTTCAAAATAAGCTATTTTACTAATCTGTTTTTAAGCTGCAAAAATGAACTTTGTCTTTTCAAATCCAAAGAAAACACAGAACATGCTGGTTCGCCTTAAGCCTATTTTCCTTATGCTCATTCATTTAAGCTAATTTGTTTCAAAATCATTTTCTGAAGCATTTTTAGGAAGCCTATTAGTTATAAAATAAGCTTGCATAAGCTATTTCCCCACAAGGATACAAGAGCTTATTGAAAAATAAGCTCAAAGATCCCTATAGGGACTGTTTGGGTCTCAGGTTTTGTCAAGTGCTTATTTCAGTTTTTATAGCTGATTTTACCTTCAACTTTTGCTTAATTTGTTCTTAAATTACCGTATTTAGGTTATTTATTATAGTTTTATAGCTTATTAAGTCCTTGTAAGCTTATTCTCATTTTGTTTTAGTTAAACCAAAAGTAATTAAGTCAGTAGCTACAAGCTGTTTCATATGCTTTTTATTCTTTGCTTAACTTTATTTGTCCAAAATTAATTGGTTTGCCCAATTCTAAATAGCTAGTAGGTCTAGGTTTAGCTTCTATAAGCCATTTTTTCTAAAGTTCTCATTTGCTAGTTTAAACTTAAGCTCAAAGTCTGCCTAGGGGTTGTTTGGTTTAAAGCTTTTATAAGAGCTTATTAAGATTTTCTACTTATGGCTTATATTCTAGTGATCATTTCTGTCATTTTAAGCTTATTAGGGTAGGGTTAGGTGGGAAATTTAGCTTATAATTCTTTGTCATAGCTTATTTTGTTTTGTAGCTTAAAAAGTTTTCTATAAGACCAAAAAGATAGGTAAGTGTATTCTGTCAAGTTTTAAGCTATTTTACAGCTTATTTGGTGCTTTTCATAAAAAGTTTCTTTTATTAAAAGTGTTTATTTTCATCTTTTCTACAACTTTGCTTTTATAAGTTTTCAAAAATAAAAAAAGGGGAAGGTGGAAATCGAGGGTGAGCAAGGCTCGAACCCCCGACCTCAACACCCTCAACCCTTATAAGTGCTACACACCACTACCATCGTGCCCTGGGGTCTTTTTCATTATAACTTTACAAAGTTTAATACTTATATACGTTTTTGCTCTTTTATCTTAATATGTTTTAGCTTATTACACAGCTTATTCGATAAGCTGTGTAATCAAGCTTATTTTTCCTAGGTTCTATTTAGTTCAAGCTATTTTCTGTATTTTTTTTAGAATTTTTATAATTAGTTTAGTATTTTTAAACATTTATTTTTATTAAAAACTTTAAAAAATCATAAAAAAATAGAAAAAAAATCAAAAAAAATATAATTCTTTTTTAGAGAATTTTATTTTATCGTAAAGTTTCTAGGAAAATTAGTTTTGTTTTCGTAGGGTTTAATTTGCAAAATTTCATTTTTTAAAAAACGGGATTCGTTCCCGTTCACGTTTCACGCGTTTCTATGCTCATTTTAATTCCGTTTTTGTTCTAGTTTTCTTTGAACTTACTTTTTAGTCAATTAGAGTCTATTAAAAGAGAAAAAAATCATTTTAGGTTTAATTTTGGAAATTTAGGTTTTTTTTAACTGTCATTTAGGGTTCCCGTTTTGCGTTTTTAGTTAAAGTTTAATTTTCCGTTGTTTGTTTTCGTGCTTAATTGTTATCATTTGCTTATTTTAATTTATAGAAGTAGATAGTCAAATCAATCTTTGTTACCAATTCAAATCATTGTCCGAACAACAAACGTGGTCTCAATTTCACAAATCGTTGGGGAATAACGACCTAGGAATCATACTTCCCGGTTATATACGTATTATTATATATTATCGTGTGATTTTTTTAACTACCTTTGTCCTCAAGGGTAGTTTGGGAATTTCATATTATTTTATATTTTATCAATACGTGTGTTGGTTTACTAGCAATCATTGGACCGATTAACAATTCAGGAGTTAGAGTATCAACTTTAAGCCGGTTCATCACGAATGCTGAGAAGTCAAAAGGAGTGTCCATTAGCTCATTAAACGACTAATGTGTTCTTACATATAGGCCAAATAGCTTTGCCAAGGATTGAACGAGGTCCCATGAAGCATGAGGCTAAGTCTTGTTCTATCCGAACGGAAGGAGGAGGTTTTGCATGGTTTCTTAAACCCAATTAGGATGCTGAAAGGTACTCTTTCATTAGATTGATCTGCAGTAACTCCTATTTTGAACTCCTGATGTGCAGGTTCTTCCAAATCTTTGGCAGTGTGCATTGGCTCCTCTACTTGAGCAGACTTGTGATGAGATTTGGACCCTTCAGTTGACTTCCAGTTATCTTGGAGGTCTTTTCCTTTAGTGCACTGGTAGACTCTGGTTCTTTTCCAGCTCTTCTTCTCTTGGACCCCTGGTTTGATCTAGCGGAGGGTTCTTCGTCTTTATCCTCATCATCTCTATGTCTTTTAAACGAAACAGTATCTCTATAAGTGTCAAGTTTGAGCTTGTCACTTTCGTAAGCGTCAACCAGTGCTTTGTAAAGATTCCTTTGTTCATAAGATATGTAGATTGACTTATTGCTCTCTATCTTGTCATGGAATCTTCTTAAATCTAATTCGGATAGGTTGGCGGCTATGCTGAGATGTTTAGATTCATTTAGATGAGAGTTAGAACCTTAGCTTTAAGTTGTTCATTGACAGTCTTCTCAATTTTTGGAAAAATCTTAGAGACTTTAGCTTTAACTTATTCCTTGACTTTTTCCTTGATTATTTTTATAATGTTGTCACTAAGTTTGTTGAGGAAGTCTGCATTTTCAGCTTGGGCTTCATCTCTGAGTTTTTCGGATTGTAACTGAACAACTGTTTTGACGGCTTCATGCATCTTGTTGGCAAGGTATACATCAACAATGCCAGGAATTGAAGAAACTGCAGCATCATATTGATTCGTTTGATTGAACTCTGAGAAGTTATTTTCCAAAGCTTTTAGTCTATGGTCAAACCCGAATAAAGAGCCAAAATTAGGAAGGTCTTGTAGTGAGGAGCTTGGAACTGTTGGTGGTGTGGGAACTAGTGTTGGTGCTAATGTGTGATGTGAGGAGTGGGTGGGGGGGAGAGTGGTTGCAGATAATAGAGGTGGCTCAGCAATGTAGTTAACGGAAATCTACTAGTGAAGATGACTTTTACTGTTTAGATTAAAATAAAGAGCAATTCCTGTGTACTGGTCTAGGGTTGGATGTTTGAAACGAAGCCAGATGACACAGAAGAACTTTGTTGTTGACCTTCTGGATTGACCGAAAATATGATCACATGAGTGTCTTCTATTACTTGAGTAGTTTGAACGATAGTGCGTGGAGCATCTGTCATTTCAGTATCTCTTCCCTCCAGATTAACGTTCATGTCCCTATATAATGCATCCACTTCTGCTTTTTCATTTGTCTCTTCTTCATTCATCTTATCTCCCTCAACATTTGCATCTTGAATTTCTTCATCACTATCTTCATCATTAGTGGATTCAACATGGGAAGGTGTTTGAACCTTAGGATCAAATATGTCTTCTTCTTTATCTTCTTCATCATGAGTGGAGAACTTAGGATGAACGAAGTCATCACCATTGTTGTCTGAATCTGTTTGCTCATCATCATCATCTTGATTCTCAGCATCTTGATTATCTGCATCGTCATCATCATCATCATCATTGTTACCATCATCATCATCATTGTCATCATCATCATCTTTACTCACATTAACCTTTCTTCTTCGTCTTCTTCACTTGACTTCCAAGAGATTTGCACATCATCAGATTCATAAGTCGGTAATCGCGGGGGGGTGGTATACTAAAGTTCCTTCATCATATTACTGAGCCGCTGGCGTGTGAGGATGTAAGTTTGTATTAGGCTTCTTTTTGTTGCTTGCTTGATTTGTTCAGCATTCTATTAAAGCAACATCAGTATTGCACCGTTAGACTTTAGCTTTAGTCTTCTTTGGCGGGTTGCTTCTTATTGGCAGGTTTGACAACCTTTGCTAGAAGACTTGTGTTTTTTGCCTTACTGTTTGTTGGAAGAGTCTTTGTTTGTCAGACTCCAACTTGCTTCTTCTTGACTTTTGCTTTAGTTTTTGGAGGTTCAGTACCAGAAGCAATGACATAGTACTCTTTGTAGGATTTGGAGTTTCTGATGTCTTCATTCGTCAATTCATTAGGCAAAATGGCACCATACAACTGTGTGTCTTCATGCCTAGAGATATCCTTGATCGTGGTGAACATGTGGTCATAGTGCCAATTTACACTAGTTATCAGGAAGAATGGCACCATATTTTTGAACAACTTCATGTTGAGGGATGAATCTCATGGTAGTGAGGATAGGATCATCATTACCCATGTATCAGTCCACCTTGTTTCTTCTTGGAATTGATTGATCTCGTGACATGAAGTGATTGATGATGACTTTGGTGAATCTTGGGTATAACATGTATTTGGTCTTCCTTGATTCCTTGTTCTTGATTTGAAAAACTAGGCCTTCCCATAGGGGGTAGACATAGTCAACTTTCATCTGGTGATACAAGCCCAAAAGGATTTGATCCCTAAAGAGATGAAGTGAATCGATTCCTGTTACTTTTCCACTGAGCTTGTTGATGATGGTTCCAAATGTTCTCCAAGGTTGAGGTAGATTATTAACTTTGACATCCGAGAGTAATTTGATGTTTCCGGAGTAGCCAAGTTCTCTTATGAAAGTAAGTATTTCCTCTTCAAATGGAGGATCTACAAACTGCTGTCCAAGATGTTTTGGACACATCTGAAGCATATTTCTAAAAGTATCCAGATCAAAAGAATATCTCTTTGTGTTCAGCTTGAATCTGATGGAATGCTTGTGGTAAGAGGCGGTAGTCCAGAATTCATGCATGTAGATAGCAGGGACACTAGCAGTGATCAAGAAAGCTGGATAAAAAGGAGTGAGAGAAAGAACATCCAAAGCAACTTGAAAGGTGGGTTCTTTAGGCTTGAATGTGGTGCTCAATCTGTAGTTGCAACTTCCAATCTGTAGACGTTGTTCCCGTGGAACGAGAGCATCGTCCAGGGCTTGTTGTTGTTCTTTTGTGATACTCATGATTCTGCTAAGAAAGAGTCGATACAGTTTATATGTAAACAAATTTATATAGACACTATATATAGAGACCCTGAATTGGCACTTAATGCATGTAACACATTTTGAGACATAACCGTGGAAAAAGCAAACTTATATTGGGTTAATTGAGTTAATCCAATTTTAACTTGATTAGATTCCAAAGATAATCAATTTTAAATTTGCTACCTAACACAAGTTTTAAGACACCTTCTGGTTAGAATCTAAGTGTTTATGATTAGTAGCCTTTTATATCCAATAAGCATGATTGAATCTGGTTGTCTAAGTGAAAACTACGAATTAGGTCACAATTGGGAACTGCGAATTCGGACACCATTGAAAGTTGCGAATTTGGTTACAACTGCCAACTGCAAATTCGGACACTAAAGGTTACTGCGAATTCAGACCCTAAACCAAATAGTGAATTCGAACACAATAGGCACACTGCGAATTCAAAGACATAAGTACATATTATTTAAAACTGCTATACATGAAACATTAACACCCTTATATGAACAAAACCCCTCTATTAATTTTAGTTTTCATTAAGTTTTTTAATTTTAAGAACCCCAATTTTGAATATTAGGGTTTTCGAAACCAAGACTTTGTAAAAACCAAATTGCTTTGAGACGAGTGATCATTAGGGTGTAAGGATCATTGTTTATGTTATACCTTAAGCACGAAATGGATTTGATATCGAGTAGTAGGAGGTGACGATCGTGAGAGGGTTTTAAAGAGAGGAAAAGTAAGTGTTATGTGTGTGTGAATGAAAAACACGGGGAGGGGTAGGGTGTAATAAAAAAAAAATTTGTTTTTAACACTTTCACCCCCTAAGCTTTGAGATCCTTTCCACTTTTCATTTATAAGGCAATTAGGCATGTATAATTTAACACATTGACACAAATAGTCCTTGTAGATTTAACTACTCTCCCTAAAGGCATAAACTATTAACATTTTAAGGCACATAAGCTAAACTTAATTAACTTTCCTTAAAAAATGATACAAACAATGGCCCGTTTTCTATTTAAAGAGCAGTAGTCGTTGTTTGAGAAGAAAAATGTCTTAGAAAAAGCATTTCCTTATGAAGCAATGTTATTATTATGAAAAACAAACACCAATTGTAAATAATATTTCTCTTATTTTTACACATAAGTGCACTGACACGTACGCTTATGGAAATATCGAAAGCACGGGTTGTGTTGTAAAGTAAACACAAGCCATTGCATAGTCATAAAGTAGACCATGCCCGAGAATAAATTCCCGTTATGAGGTCAAGTTTTCTTTGTGAAATACTTGCCGTTAAGATGATGATCGGGTTGCTATCTGAAATAATAGCAAGCCATTTGGCATGTTTTGAAAACATTTGAAACTTCTGCTAGAACTTCATTTACAGCCTCGTATCATTATTGAATGACATTTCTAAGACCATAAATGTTATCGATTTTCAGAAGACATGCCATTATTATTTCTTTTTATATTTTCATATTTTTTCTTTGATTTTATGAATTTTATATTTTTGTATTTTGTTTTTATAAAAATTTCTAAAAAATGAAAAAATCTTTTTGGTTTTTAAGTATATATACATATTATACAGGATATTTGAATAGGTACCACTACTATTTATCAACTTCATCTGCCAAGTGTTTCAGAGTCTCTGGCGTAAAACTTTGCATTCCCAGCTTATTGATAAGAAATTCAATTCTTTCTTTTGCAAGGGCTTTAGTGAAGATATCCGCCAGCTGATACTCCGTATTGACAAAATAAAGTTCGATCACCCCATTCTTAACATGCTCCTTGATAAAGTGAAATCTAATGTCTATATGCTTCGACCTAGAATGTTGAACGTTGTTACAACATAAGGCAATAGCTCCTTTGTTATCACAGTACATTGGAATTTTATTGAATCCAAGGCCATAGTCGGTAAGCTGTGATCTCATCCAAAGGATTTGAGCACAACAGCCAGACATAGCAATATATTCAGCTTCCGTACTGGATATCACAACGCTTTTCTGCCTTTTTGATGACCAGCTAACAAGTCTATCTCCCAAGAACTGCATACTACCAGATGTGCTACGGCGTGTATCTTGACAACCAGCATGATACGCATATGCAAATGCTGTTAGAGCAATCGAAGAATCCTTCGGATACCATAGTCCTTGATTGATGGTTCCTCTTAGATACCGAAAGATCCTTTTGACCGCATGTAAGTGCTTTTCGGTAGGCCATACCTGATACCGGGCACACATGCATATAGCAAATTGTAGGTCAGGTCTACTGGCTGTAAGATAAAGGAGGGTGCCAATCATGCCACGATAGTGTAACGGATCAACAGCTTTTCCTTCTTTATCCTCATCCAGTTTGGATTTCTCCACCATGGGAGTATCCACTGGGTCACAAGAGTCAAAACCGTATTTCTTTAAAGATTCAAGGCATATTTTGACTGGTTAATAAAGATGCCTCTAGGACTTTGAGAAATCTATAATCCTAAGAAAAATGAGATTTTTCCCATCATTGACATCTTAAATTTTGAACACATGATTTTAGCAAATAGGTCACAAAGTTTAGGTATAGATGCAGCAAAGATAATATCATCAACATATATTTGTACCAGAAGTAATTCCTTGCCTTGCCTACGGATGAACAGAGTAGGATACACTAAGCCTTTGGAGAAGTCTTGGGATATCAAGAATGAAGACAACATGTCATACCACGCGCGTGGAGCTTATTTCAACCCATAAAGAGCTTTCTTTAGCTTGTACACGTGATTGGGTTATCTGGATCCACAAACCCGTCCGGTTGGCTAACATAAACCTCTTCCCGCAGATTACCATTTAGAAACGCAGTATTCACATCCATTTGGTAGACGACCATGTTCATGTGAGCGGCAAACGCGAGAAAAATCCTTATAGCCTATAATCTTGCAACCAGAGCAAAAGACTCTTCAAAATCAATTCCCTCTTCTTGACGGTAACCACAAGCCACTAACCGAGCTTTGTTCTTTAGAATACCTCCCAGTTCGTCTAGCTTCACTTTGTAGATCCACTTCAAAGTAATAACCATAACTTTATCTGTTCGGGGTACGAGTTCCCATACTCCAAGGTGTTCAAACTCATTGAGTTCTTCTTGCATTGCTTCGATCCAGCATGATTGAGTTAAAGCATCTTTATACGTCTTGGGTTCAACAGCAGTGAGAAAAGCATCGTAGTAATAGAAAAGAGCATGCTTATGTAATTGCAGCCTTGTGGAAACTAGTCTAACGAGTTCACTGATTATATTTTCAAGTGGGTAATCCTTAGTCTATTTGCGATTGTGTTCAGAAATTTTGTGATCGGGATGCACAATTGTATAAATAATATCCGATGATGAAGATTGATCAGAATGAACTTTTGGAATTGGGATACCAAAGTACGGATCATTACCCATATGTGCAACTTCAATATCATGATTGTCTTCTTCAACATCATTAGGAATGACAGGAGGTTGAGTTTCGGGTGTTGTTTGAGAGTTACTTGGTGATGGTGTTTTTTGGTCAACATTTGTTGAAGAAGGTGAACCGGTTGATACAGCAGGATCTGGAGCTACTACTTCATGAATTGGAGCAACGACTTCAGGGGCTGGGTAATCAACACTGGGTAGAGGAGTGAGTAATTCATCAAATAGCGGTTGAAACAAAATATCCCACTCACTTCTCGAAGGTGGTATAAACGGTGTTGAAGGGGGAAGGTTTGGCACGAGTCCTGAACTGATTGTTGTAGGAGTCGTCTCATGAAGAGCGGGTTCTAAACTGCTGTGTTCAGAAGCCGTTGTAGTAAGCTCATCAAAATCTACATGAATTGTTTCAATGATTCGTCTGGTACGTCGGTTGTAAATTCAAAATGATTTCTTTATAGGTGAATAGCCAATGAAAATACCAATATCAGCTTTCGGTTGTATCTTACCCAAGTTTTCACTATCATTCGTCGGATAGCAGAGTTCACTAAATACATGGAAAAATAATAAGTCGGGAAGTTTGTCATGTAAAATCTCATATGGTGTTTTATCGTGACGAAGACGTATGATGGAACGATTTTGGGTGTATCATGCGGTAGCAACTGCTTCTGCCCATAAGAATAACGGAGCTTTTGGATAAATCAACATTGTGCGGGCAGCTTCAATAAGCGTGTTGGTAGAAATATTACATTACGATATTTAATCTATACATTCTCTTCATGTTTTAGTGATGACAAACATGTAACTTATAACACATAACGTAAAGTTCTTAAGTTACTTGTAATCACAAATCATCAATTCATACGTCAACATCCTTTACGACCTCCTCATGTTTTCTTCACAACACTTTAAAGTATCGCACCCGACGTAAATCACTAAAGGTATGAACAAACAAACTTTAATTTGTTGAATGATCAAAGAAATTTTTTATTTTTCTAAACCTTACATTTTTTTTATAAAATGGACAAACATTTGTAAAAACATATACAAAACATTTTTGTTTTATAATAAGAAATCTTTTATTCAAAATAAATATTTTGAATTCAAATTTTCTACCCAAAAACGGCTAGAAAGTTCCAGAAAAACCTTCCCCACAAAAGGACAAAAAAGGAAGCGTCTGAAAAATGGGCGGCCCCCTTAATTAATTAAAGGAGACCGGCCATAATTAAAGGGACCACCCTTGTATAATTAAGGGGACCGCCTAAATAAAAATTTAATATTTTTCCTATAAATAGTGGACTGTTTTTACAGATTTTCTCACCTCTTTGCACCCAGTTTTCTCTAATCAAAAACCTCCTTTTACAAACCCATTCCTTTAACACTGTAACTTATTTAAAGTTTAGTTTAAAATGTGAGTACCTCATCCTATCCATTCAAGTGGCAAGAGAAGAAACCTTCGTTATCATTAAGAAGCAAAGTTTGTAGGTTATGTTAGTGCATACGTGACATGGTCTTACATTCACAATGTATAGAATTCGAGTCCATGTATTCCAAACTTGAGTAATAGCCTGATCATTGTGATCAAAGGATGTGCATAGTTGTTAATCGTATGATCATAGGTATTTTAGATAGATCGGTGTGATCAATAGTATTGTCTATTGAAGTAAAGTTGTGAAGTGAGGTATAGAAAATTTATGAAGTTAGTGAGTCGTGAAGTGACGTAGAGAGTAGTGTGGATGAATATAACTAAAGCGTGAATAAGTTGTGTATTGTGAAATTTGTGTTGTGAAGTGCGTGAAAGTCGTGAATGTAGTAGTGAAGGCCGTGATAAGATAAGTGTTCTAACTAAGATTAGAACTCGACATTAGCTAGTGCGAAATTGATATTAGCGAAAGTTGTGTACGGTTTTCTCCGCCATAAGGGAGCTTGTTGACTAGTGAAGTAACTCTCGAGTTGGGTACTCAAGGAGTGGAGTAGGGCGAAGAGGTGCTTCGTAACCGAACCATGATAAATCATCGTGTCCTATTGCATCTCCTTTCACTTATCTCTTTACATTTATACTCGCATTTATTGCTTTATATTTATACTTGCATTTGTGTTTGTTTGTATTGTTTGTGAAAGTGAAGTATGTACTAAAATAATGTGTTTAACACTCATCATATTGTGTCATACTTGATCGGCAATTTGATACGAAATATTTTAAGATTTTAAAAAGAAACGTATCACCCCCCCCTCTATGATTTCCACAATTGGTATCAAGAGCCACGTCGCTCTAATTTTTAAAACAAATGGTTTTAAAAATAAGTATGAACCCTGTAACAAATACCCATTAAGGGGAATTAAATATGAACAAGTAATTTTGTAGATTGACTTGTATTAGTTTTTTGTGATATTATAATACACTAGATTATAATAGCTCGAGAAAATAACAATGATGCTTAAAATAATGCTTATATGTTCCGGTATCAAATTCAGAAAGTTGTACACCTTTACGCAAAGTCAGTAAATAATTTTTTACAAAAATCATAATTCTGAGTATCAGGGATGGTGGCCCCCTTAAATATTGGGTGGCCCCCTTAATTTCTGAGGCGGACCCCTCTAATTATAAGGGACCAACCTGTCTGATTCAGCAGTTTTTCAGAAACTTTGAAAAATCATATAAAATCAACCGTAAGTCCGTAGAAGTCGTGTCACCCGCCATTTCGAAGAAAATCGAGTCTACTTTCAAATAAAAATACTTCCAAGTATTTATTTCAAACTTAATTTAGTCAGAAAGACAAAATTCTACTTATTGTCCAAAACGCTGAGTCTCGTTTTAACGTAAAACTTGTATTTTATCTTTTACTTTCGAGTCGGACATTTCTAGTCGGTATATCTTTGAAAAATGGTGTAATTAACTTTTAAAAAATATTAAACTCGATTTTTGAAATGGGGAGGAAACTAACTTGTCTTCAAACAAAACCAAGCTAAGTATACATTGTTGTATCTAATACACAAAACTAACTACAAATACATTTATGTGTAATGCTAAGTGATTATATGCACTTCTTTATAACTAAGTTTGTTTAGTAAAATATAAAGAATCGTTGCTATTTGTAATTAAGCTAATTAAATATCTAAGCCATGCCATGTACACTATTCATTGTAGCTAGTTTTTTGAATTATGTCTAACTAAAACATAGCTATTTCTTGCATTAAGATTGCGAAATTGCGCTTGCATTGCGTATTGGCATAGATCACTTAATTTACAAATGTTACATAAACATCTTTGTAAATCTTTTCGAGTATGGAAATATACTTAGGAATAAGAGTTCAATAACTTGTCAAGTATATTATTAAATATGTTAAAACCTGTCACCTAAATATTTTCAACGATTTAATCTATTTTCAACAACACGTTTAAATATTTTTTAAACAACTTGCTTTGTTTTGACCTTAGGTTGGTTAAGACAAAAAAAAAGAATTATACTAATACATTAAGAAATTAAAAAAAGGAAATGCTTGTGCTTGCTTGGTTCTAAACATACACACATAAGTATATAAATATATATATATATTATATATATATATATATATATATATATATATATATATATATATATATATTAAAAACATATAGTATTTTACAAAAGATGTGTGTTATATAAAAATTGTTAGAAAACTCATTTATATACTCATAAAATATCAAAAACTATGCATAGTATACATAACAACAAATATAGTTTTATCCGCAACAAGTAAAAGTATACGGACCATCTTGAAATATTATATTAACATATCATTAATTCCCACCTCACCTTACAACTAATCATGCGGGATTATGGAACCCATTTTTTTTAAATATATATATATAGTTTTAAATGAGTTGTTCGTAGAGGGGTCATGAAAGAATACGAGAAATATATCATTATAATTCAAATTATGATAGATAGTTTACTATCATTTTGCTATATCAACCTTCCCCGGTTAAGAATGTGATAATTTTGTCCGCTTTCATTTTGGAATATATATTACATCTACTTATCAGGTTATTGAGCAATATATGGCACGGAGTGGCTTGGATCTGAAGATGGCTAAACTGTTATCATTCATACTTTATGTTTTAGATTGTGGGACCTGCATTTTGTAAAAACTCTAATTATAATGAATGATAACAAAATTTTCCAAAAAGTCTCTTTTAAGTCGTTTTCTATGATTATGACTGTTTTACTATGAAGTAATACCCCAGATTAACTTCCGCTGCTATATGTAAAAATGGGGGTGTTACATCATCATTCAATCTAATTACAAAATTAGAATATGAACATGAAATTGAGACTAGGATTTATCTAGATCACGGAAATATCAATCAAATGAACATAGATATTTTTTCGTGTCTACATGTTTAACCATCCTCGGTTATTACATGAAATCACAAAGTCAATTGCAAGACAACAAGATTAGTCATCGAATTTCAATTAACACTTGCAATAAAGATGTCTCATTGAGTCTAAAGTGTTAAAATGTTGTGTTATTAGCTATGGTCAAATTATACATGCTAAACTTAACACACTCTGAGTAGGATTGACGACTTATAAATTTCCATTGGGAAACTCATAAGTACTCCAACTTGATGAGCAAGACTTGGATGTAATTTTTGAAAACTCAAATTAAGAACTCTTATAACTTATATAAGCTTCTCGTAATAACCTAATGTCAACACCATCTCCCAAATAATTAGAAAATGATCCTTGTCCAAATTTGGCATATCGATGGATCCTTCATCTTAGAATTATCTTTGGTTTGGGTAAATCCGCCCTATGGCATTAGATTTAAAACATCTTCCTCTTGTGAATCACTTGCTTAAAAGTCCAACATACATGTAACTAACCTTTAGTAAATCATCATTATTTATACAAAGAAACATTCACAAGATCTATTAAGGTAAATAACCTTAATTGGATTTCTTTCATAAAAGACATGCAAAGGTGCATTCTTTGAACACTCTCATTATAGAGCATTACACATTGTCACTCTTAAGCATACTCCTAGGTCCTAGATGACTCATTCTCTCTTATACCTACAACAACTTGCTTTCTCTCTCATTTAACCTTAGAATTCCACACATCTTGATTAGGATTATGCGAACCGGAATTAAAGCATGTTAGTTGAGTCATGTTAGGCCCTCTATGAAAAGATAATACAAATTTTATCTTTGCTACACTTCATTAGGCAAATATAGGAATTCTATTTTGTCTAACATGAGAATGACTACTAGAGAATCTATTGCACTAGAAATTCAATTTGACCTAACGGTTGAATTGCTTCCAAGAGTGAAGTTGGGTTCGTGGTATAACCCGTAAAAATGGTCGTGTTTAGCCTGAATTGAGCACCACTAGTGATAGTCTCATATTCATTCTCTAATTTGATTAAATGGCTCTTCCTAAATATGCCTAATGATAGTCTACATCGATAGACTTTGTATATCATTAGGAGTACACACTAAGCACGTAGAAATTAGGCTTTTCCTTAGTCAATCTAGACACAATGCACCTCACATATATGCTTTATTGTTTCAAGATGATTACTTGTTCACATGTAATGTAATTATATGTCTTTGTGATCTTGATGCTCAATGTTTAATTGCTTAGATATTAAATGCATGTCTACTATAAAGGCATTTGTCTTTTTCTAGCAATTTAGATAAAATATTTCTTAGTTTATCTAAATGACACATGCTCCTAAATGCTAAATGCTAACATGTCTAACACTCCTCCAAGTAGGTTTGACAACTTAAATATTTCATCCAAAATATTCAAGTATCTTTAACTTGCGATCGCAAATGTTAAAGGTCATATCCGAAAGTTCATATTCAAGCCTTTTAACAACACATGTTAAAATGCTCTTCCTAAAGCTAAAAGCTTACATCAACCTTCGCGTGACAAAGGTCTTACGAGTTTCTACATAAGTGATTCGTAGCATCTTTAATATACACACCTTAAGACTAAGTACTTTCACGTCCGTTAGTCTTTTCCATTCCCTTAGGAATGTCACGATGGTTTATCGTCATGCTCACCTCATACACAATGAGGATTGAACATTATCCATCGATCTTAGGATAGAAAACTCATCATAATTTGTCATCATTTCCTTCGCGACAATGTCCAAAAGGAAATATCTTCATCGAAAAAGTTTCGTCGGAAGACAACATCGTCGGCATCCTCACTAAACCACTCAAACGTGAACCTTTTTAAGTCTAGGTCTAGGAATGATGAAACAAATCTCATAAACATGTCATTCTCATTTTAATAGTCTTGTTACTATTAGATACATTCCGATAAATCTTGACAACTTAATCATTTCATCCAAAATGTTTAAGCATTTTTAATTCGCGAAATGCAAATTAAAATGTCACTCATTGTTCATGTCTAAGTCGTTTCACAAAAACCTTTGTCACGCCTCTATTATTATATAGATGGTTAATATCTTCCATCTACATTTCCGCTACCACCTTTAAGACAACCTCGTACCTCGTCGTGTAATTGTTCTATGAACATTCGCAATACTCAAGAAGAGATACATAACTTTGCGGATGAAGTTCATCATATGCTAACCGTCATCCGTCATGACATTGTCAATCTCATCGCTTCCGTCGTTATTTCTCTTCACCTATTTTTTTATTCCATAATTTATGTCTAGATGAGCACGAATTAGAAAGGAAGGGAAAACACACATCTTCACATATATCCTTTAACTAAACACTCTCAAGAACTCACATAGGTGATTCTTATTCACTAGAAACCACAAGATACACTTCTACCATATACTCAAACCTCATAACTATCATTCACTTGTGTTAGTGATCACTAGTTCTAGTACATCTCCAAATCACCAAAGTAAAATGAAAAAACCACGTCATCTTCTTAATACTATCATAACCTGAGTCATTCCACCTAGTCATCTTCACAGAAGATTCACCATGTATCCCATTCCTTTGCAAGTGAATTTCATAATGAAATGTGTCTTAATCTTCTTATCCCGCACTCATATAGGCATGTGTGCCTTGTTGTCTAAAAGTAAGTGAATTCATAATTGAAATTGCATTCTCCATACCAATTATTTCTACTGTTAACAAGTTGAAGAAAAACAAAGAAGATAGTAATCTTCAAAGTGTGGTTTGTGTCACATCATATATCGGGGTCTTTATTTTGGGAATTTCAGGCTTTTGAGCAAGTGAAGAACACAACGAAGATATTCAACCTTCAAGTGTTGTTGAGTCATCACTATGTCGTGTCTTTTATTTGTTCATTTCTGCTTTTGAGCAAGTGAAGAACATAAAGAAGATATTCAACCTTAAAGTGTTGTTGAGTCATCACAATGTCGTGTCTTTTACTTTTCTTCCACCATTTGCTCATTTTACCTTTTGTTCATCAACATAAAACCCATATAAACACCCTACAAACCTATTGTCAACACACTTCCCTTTCCATTCATGCTCATCCTTCTTTGTTTATGTTTCCTCAACAAATCATCCTTATCATCAACATTTAGTTCAACCTAAAGACTTACGATAATGTTTATCCTTAAACACTCCAAACATGAAAATCATACATAATGCTTAATAAAGAAACCTTGAGGATTTATGAATCTCTACAAATACAACACTTAGTCTATTCAAACCACAATCATTATCATGTTTAATTTTTCTTATCCTTATGACATCTTGGAAGGAGTAAGTCTCATAATAAGACTTGTTGGGCATAGTCTTAGTCACTTTGATGTGTAAGTCGGTATCTTATCATTGGTTACTAACATTTCCATGTCTTAAGCATTATCATTTTTTCTTTTGTTAGGGTGTTGTTGTAGTGCCACTACTTTAGAGTGCATATAACTAAACATACTGATTTGTTCACCTCACTAAATGTCTTGCATATATATCTATCATCAATCATTATATATTGTGCATTTTATTATAACTTTGTTTTGTAGCAATTTTCCGTACTCGAACTTTCTTGGTGCCCCAATCAAGGGGGAGCATACACTAAGGGGGAGCATTTACAAATGTCCAAGCCATTATGTTTGTAACCGTTTAAGACATCTACACATTTCTTGATATGTGTATTTTAATCCTATATATTTTTTTTTGCACGAACACTAACATGTGAGTAGGTTAAGAGTTTGCGAACTAATTTGATCCCTGGATCCGCTTGAGTCAATTTTTAAGGGATGTCATTGTTTAAAAGGGATTGATAGAATAAAGACTTCACTTAGGATGATGCAAGCTTGCCTCTTTGATTGAAGAGCTGAAGTGTAGTAAAAGTCTCGTCTAGGAGTCCACCTTTTTGTTTCGACAAAAAAGGGAGAAAAAGTGTAAACAAGTAACTTATACATTTTACTATGAGTTTATAAGTTTCTTTTCTTATCATTCGAAAAAGAGGGAGATTGTTGGTAGAAATATGCTACATTTTGGATATTTAAATCTATCATTCTCTTCATGTTTTGGTGATGACAAACATGTAATTATAAACACATACGTAAAGTGCTTAAAAGTTATCGTAATCACAAATCCTCAATTCTTAACGTCTACTCTTTCGAGTCTATCCTTTTCTTCAACAACAAATTTATGTTCGACAAAAAACCGACTTAATCACTAAAGGTATGAACAAAAAAACTATAATTTGTTGAAGATCAAGAAATTTTTTATTTTCAAACCTTATATCTTTTATATAAAATGGGGACAAACATTTTAATAAAACATATACAAAACATTTTTGTATTATAAGAAATGTTTTATTTTCAATAATAAATTACTTTTAAATTCAAAATTTCTCTGCACAAAAAACGGATAGAAGTTCCAAAAAAACCTTCCCCACAAAGGAAAAAAAAGCGGAGCGCATGAAATGGGCGCCCCTTATTAATTAGGGGACCGGTCCAAAAATTAAGGGACGCCCTCTGTATAAATTAAGGGAGGACCGCCCAAATAAAAAAATAATATTTTTTACTATAAATAGTGGACTGTTTCTATAGATTTTCTCACTTCTTTGCACACAGTTTTCTCTGATCTAAAACCTCTTTCAAACCTCTTTCCTTTGTTCACCTTTAATTATTATATAGTTTGTTTGAAATGTGATCCAATCATCCATCCATTCAAGTGACAAGAGAAACCTCCGTTTATCATTAGATTACGAAGTTATGTAGGTTAGTTAGTACTTTCGTGACTTGTTTTCCATTCACAATGTATAGACGCGAGTCCATGTATTCAAACTTGTGTAATTAGCTTGATCATGATGAATAGATGGTTGGTATGTAGTTAGATTGTGGTGATCATAGGAAGTTTAGATAGATCGGTGTGATCAAAGTAGTGTCTAGTTGAAGTGAAGTTGTGAAGTGAGGTATAGAAAAGTTGTGAAGGGTAGTGAAGTCGTGAAGTGAAGTAGTGAAGTAGTGTAGTGAATAATACTAAGGCGTGAAGAAGTTGTGTAGTTATGAAGTTGTGTTGTGAAGTCGTGAAATTAGTGAAGAAGTTGTGAAGTCGTGATAGATTGGTTCTAGCTAAGATTAGAACCCGACATCTAGCTTAGTGTCAGAAATTGATATAAGCGAAAGTTGTGTACGGTTTTCTTTGCCATAAGGGTGCTTGTTGACAAGTGAAGTAACTCTCGAGTTGGGTACTCGAGAAGTGGAGTAGGGTGAAGAGGTGCTTCATGACCGAACCACTATAAATCATCGTGTCTGGTTTACATTTCCTTTCACTTATCTCTTTACATTTATACTCGCATTTATTGCTTTATATTTATACTTGCATTTGTGTGTTGGTTTGTATTATTGTGAAATGATGTATTACTGTGTGAACACTCATCATATTGTGTCACGTTTGATAAGAAATTTGATACGAAACATTTTAAGATTTTAAAAGGAAACGTATTCACCCCCCCTCTATGATTTCCATAAAGCGTACGATTACATCTTTCAACGACACCATTTTGTTGTGGAGAGCAAGCAATAAATGTTTCATGAGAGATGCCAACCTTCTCATACTATTCACGCAAGGTTTTATTAACAAATTCAGTTCTATTATCTGTTATGATTATTCGGACAGGCACTTTAAGCCGCACTTGGATCATCTTGAGAAATTTGATTATGAAATCTGGAGCTTCAACTTTTGACCTTAAGCACTTAACCCATGTAAATCGAGAGTAATCATCGACAATGACGAGGATGTACTTCTTTCCATTAACACTTGCGACAAGCAGTGGTCCATAAAGATCCATGTGCAAAAGACAGAGTTTTTCTTGGTTGGTATCTTCAGATTTAGGTTTGTGGGGTTTCTTCTTGCTTTTGCCCATTGCACATGCAAAACACAGGTGGTCCTTTTATACTTAGCTTAGGACACAGACACTCGAACAAGACCCTGTCTTGTAATGGGTGATTGCACCAAAGTTTAGATGAGACAGACATATGTGCCATAGCCAGGACTTAGTCTTTGAGGCCTTTGACAAGAGACATATAGGAGAAGATACATCATATCTCTAAGAGACAAAGTATACAGATTGTTTCCTCGAGATCCTGTCAATAGATCGACACCTTCTAGATTACGAATGAAGCAGGTGTGTTGACGAAAAGCAACTTCAAGGTTTGAATCATAGAATTACCCAACTAAGAATAAGTTGTGTCTAAGTCCTTCTATGTAGTAAACCCTGATATGTAAACATTACCAATATGATAATCACCATATCCCAATTTCTTTGCCACGTGATCATTTGAATTTGTTGTCGCCAAAAATTTATTGACGAAATTTGGTGAGGGGTGAGAGTGATTCGGTCATATGCTTGGAGCAAGCCTGTGTCCCAAAAACCAAAGAACAATCTTGGAGACTGGCATTCATCAAGAGAGAAGATGGGCAAACATCAGAAACTATGGATCCCAAGGATTGAATGGTTCCTTTTTGTTAGCAGGTACAGATTTAAGAACCTTATATTTGCTAACAGGAACATTAGTTTTAAATTTTCTAGATTTCCTTAAGTAAACCAATGTTACGACAGGCTTAGATGTTTCATTTTATAGAGCAGTTGGTTTCCTAAGGGGCATTTTAGTAGTTGTGGTAATCCTAGTTAAAGGACATGCATTTCTTACTATGGTGAGGTCGACGGTAGGTATTTAGATATAATCCAAATTTGTAAACACCTTTCTTGTGGTTTCCAAACTTTTTTTTAAACCTTTTCTTAAAAAACAAATAAATACAAAAAAAACAGATTTAGATTTTACACGAGCATTCACATTATTGATAAAATCAAGAACACATAAATCATGATTATCAGAAAGCATGCAACCATTACACTTAACACATTTAAGTTCAGAATTCGCATTAAGCTTGGAATGTTGCACATTAGCAGTTCCTTTGGGTGCAACAACATAGTCTTTATTTTTTAAACTAGATTTAACTTTCCTAGAGTATGCTTTTACTTTATTCTTCTGAGTACTACTTGATGTTTGCTGAATCTTATCTTTCTCTATATTGCCTGAAGGCTGTGATCCGCTAGCACTAGTAAACAATTTTACTCCTGTAGAAGAAAACATAGGTTTGTTAGAAACTAGGTTTGATGTAGATGCTGTTTTTATGATTGTGTGTCCTGAGGATGTGACGGGCTCAGTGAATCTAACTCTTTTGTCCTTGTTCTTTGGGATCATAGTCACTAATTTTCCATCAGTATTGTTGATACTAGGGCAAGTTTTACTAATGTTTGTAAGTAACTCCTGAATTAGTTTAGTATACCTACAAGCAGAGTCTGAGGTGTGATCTAGAGGATAATTAGCTTTAATATGATCAACTAGATCCCTAAGAACTGCAACTTCTTCCTAAGTGTGCTTAATATATGTAGAGTGAGCTATCCTTTTATTCAACAAAAAAAAAAATTTTTTTTTATGGGGGTTATTGGTATCCCACGTCAGTCTTAAGCATCTTTGGATCACTAGGGTGTTTTGTAACATCATTATCTACTAGATCTTTTCCTTTAAGTTTCTGTAAATCATCCTTGAGAGCTGTAATTACCAAAACTTTTCCTTGAAGACTATCATTTAAATCAGAGATTTCCACAGACTTTAGATTGACTTGATTAATTAAATCTTCACATTGTTCTTTTGATCGAATACGTGTTGGTTTAATCGATGTCTCAATGTTGCGTATAGGTCTGTTTCTAAATGTTATTATCAGCAATAAGCTTTGACACCCTATGATCCAATTCGATATTTACTGTTTTAATCTCTTCTAAGTCCTTTTAATCTTATCCTCATTCATTTTCCTACTTAGAGATTTAATTCTCTCTTTCAACTTTTTTATGACTATGTATTTCTCTTGGGACTGAGCTTTCAATTCATTTAATTTAAACAATTGATCAAAACTTGGAGCACTTTGATTTGAATACCGAATTGTCTTTGAAAATTTCTTAGATTATGTGGAGTATCACTCTTCTAATGTAGATGCAATGTTTTTCAAGAGTGGGTTAAAATTTTGATCTATTTGTCGTAAATTCTTTTTCTATGAAATCTTTTGTTGGAAGATCAGTCTTAAGTTTGAGACACTTTTCACATTCATGAGTATTCACATAAGAATCATCCACAGAATAATTCACAATAATGTTCACAATATCTTTGTTAATGACTTGTTCCAAGAGTCGTTCGTTTTCGTTCAAAACTTGATTCATTTTAACTTTAATTATTTTTGACTCTAAACAATGTTGTTCACCAGCTGTTCATTTGATGGGAAAGTCATTTTGGAACTTCAAAATGTTCATCAATCAAAATATACTGTTTGAAGGTATTAAATAAGTCCAATTCACGAGTTTACAAATGGAATTATTTCATCCTTATAAATCAAGCTTTTGTATGTTCATAACCCCCACGAGCCCCCCCCCCCCCCCCACCCCGCACCAACCCTTAGTGATAGGCTGTAGGCATGGTTTCTTTCTTTGACAAAACCACCTCAATAACCAGCAGATGGTGTGTAAGTTCTTCAAAACTCGTATTAACCATGCTGACTTTAGGAAGTTATTTTGGAACCTCAACTTTGGTGGGTCTACTAGAAAGAGTAGGATCTGGAGAATTCACAAAATTTTGAGACCAAAAGGCTTGTTCAGCAGATAATTCAGTTTGTGGAACAAATCGTGTTTCAAAATCTTGAGAAAGTTGGTTAAGAACATCATAATCGACTAGTGTAGTATTGACTTTATTTTCTAACATCATAGGATCCTTTTGTTTTAAAAGCATTTTTGAACGACTCTCTTCAGCAAGCATTAAGGTCTCTTCGAAGTCAGGAATCACAATAGCACTTGTATTCTTAATGAAATTACCATCATAAAGCTTTGGCTCCAACTGCTGAGCTTTCTTTAGATAGAAAGGATTTTGAAAACCTAAAGCTTGTTTAGTGGTATGATCATAGAAAAACTAAGGTTTCGTCAACATGTGAATAGTTTGTACAGACTGATCTCTTTTAAAAACAATATTATCTAACTGTTTGATCTTCTTTTCTAACGCAATCTATCTATCGATGTTCCTAGATTCTTCTTTCTTAAAATCATTTTTGAGAAAAATAACTATTTGCATTAAAGATTCCTTTACTTTTAAATTTTCAGAAAGAGTTCGTTTAAGACGATCAATCTCTACAGACTGTGCACTTGAATATGAAACGTTATCATTACTCCTTAAATCAACATTTTGTCCTTCTTTTAAAACTTTAACTTGTTCCTTATATCTTTCAAGCTCAGCAGTTAAAGTATCATTGACACTTTTATTGTCCAGATTTATCTTGGTACAATTAACTACTTGGGTTTTCAGTTGTTCAATCACAGATAATATCAGTGCATCTTGTTATGCAAAAGAGTTAGAATTCTGAACAGCTGCCTGTTGTGATTCAATCACATAATGAGAATAAGGAATGATATTGCTATCACTGGTTATTTCAGTGTCTGAATGGTTCACAATATCCGACTGTTCAGAAGACTATATCGCCTGCACAGCTTGATTAATTATATTGTTATTCACATTATCATGATTGTGTACCTTAGCGAGAGCATCTGAACCATAATGAGATAAATTCGCTATGAGAGCAACTTTGGCAATGTTGAGTTCATCACAATCAGAGTTATATGCATCCAAATCTTTAGCTTGATAAGCAGCATTATGAGTAATGACAATCTGTGTGGCTTAACCTTCTACAATTCATGGATCTGCTAAAAATGTTAGCTCTTCCTCATGTAGAATTTGACCATTTGCCTGAGCTTGAACCAGCAACACTTTATCCTTAAACCATGAGTTATCCCGTTTCCTTTTTGGTTTAGTGCACTGTTTAGACATGTGTCCTTCTCCTTTGCAGTTGTAACAAATAACAGTCCTTTGTTTCCCAGAATTGCTTCCACTTGCTTCTGGAGTGTAGGTCCTTGTAGTACCTACAGCAAAAGAAGTTTGTCTCCCCTGAATTGGTTGTAAGGTCACTCTCCCATCATTAATGGTAGCTTGTTGCCTAGGGTTTGATAAATTCTTCAGCTGGTTATTGGTAGTAGGATAACGAGAAGTGACAATAGTAGTCAAGAATGACATCACGTGATTGATAGCATCAATGGGATCATCACCTCCTTGAAACACTGGAACAATTAGTTCCGAGTCTGGTTAGGAAAATTCAGGTTGTTGGTTAACTAGGGGAACATATTCCAATTAAGGGATGGATGATGATGGAGAATAAATATTATGGTGAACAGATGATTGATAATTGTTAGAAGGATAAGTTATTGAAAGTGGTGTTGATGATTGATTGATAGAGTATTGTTGAGATTCAAAAGGTGCTCCATACTGTGATGATTGATATGGTGAAACTTGTTGTTGATGTTGAGAATTCTTGTAAAGGTGTTGATGAGATTGATAAGGAAACTGTGTCATTTAGTGAGATGCAACTAAAGCTAGAGGATCGGAGTTGCGTTCATGCATCAGACGAACTTCATTTGCATGTTGTTCATGTTGTTCCAAGTAAGCATGAATCTGATCAACATTGGTAGTATGCAAGTCTTTGACCAATTTAACATCAGTAACGAATTTGCTCCATTCAGCAGGAATAGTATTCAGAAACTTGGTATTGACTTGAAATTACTCCAGTGGCATCTTGTAAATGTTCATATCATTGAGTAGTAGAGTGAATCTCAAGTAGTACTCATGTAACGACTCTCCTGTCTTGTATGTAAACTTATCAAATTCATCATACATCTTACACTCTTGTTCTTGCTTTGTTAATGACGTTCCTTGCATGAGTAGTTTGATTTTCTCCCAAATATCCTTGGCTACACGATGTTGGCTAAAAAGAGCATAAATTTTAGGTGGAATGCCTTGGAGAATGATGTTTATTTCTTTGATGTCACAATCAGCTTGAATTGTTTTTCTACTTCAGTTAATTTAGTATATTCTTTTGGTCTGGTTGCTCCATCTAATGTAATTGTTGGCCAAAAAGTGGACTTTTTCAAAAGAAGCAAGAATCATTTGACCAGGAGACCTATTCATCATATAGATTCATTATTGCTTTCCACGAATCTACAATGTTTTTTGAAAGCATCGGTGGTTTATTGTCACCTCCCGAGAGAAGTGACTTATCAGCAAGAGTCGTCATTGATAACTTTTGATGTTAAAAGATTACTTTTTGATCGAACGGTGGTAGAAAGAAATTGTGTTTGGTTAAGTTGTCTTTTAAGTGTTTTAATTTATGAAACTACACGGGATTTTACAATTCTTGACAAAACCGGGAAAAACAAATTAATGTATCACGGGATTTTACAAGTCAAAGAAATAAACCGTATAATTTTGAAAAAATTGAGTTGTTCGGTATTGAGTTGTTCGGTATTGAGTTGTTCGATACTGATTGGCTTTGAGTTGTTCGGTACAAACTGGAAACTAGTTGTTCGGTACAAGCTGGAAACTAGTTGTTCGGTACAAGCTGGAAACTAGTTGTTCGGTACAAGCTGGAAACTAGTTGTTCGGTACTAACTAACTTGAGTTGTTCGATACTAACTAACTTGGGTTGTTTGACACAAGTTGTTCGGTACAGGTTGTTCGATACAGGTTGTTCGACACAGGTTGTTCGACACAGGTTGTTCGACACAGGTTGTTCGACACAGGTTGTTCGACACAGGTTGTTCGACACAAGTTGTTCGGTACAGGTTGTTCGATAGAGGTTGTTCGATACCAACAGAGACGAAACTCAAAAACAAATAAAACTTTTTGATGGTTTTTTTACAAAAAAATCTTGTACAACTAGTGTTACTAACCCTATAAAAACAAGAAAAATGAAAACTTTAAGGTTTTTAAGCCGAAAAATTTAAAATCAAGATTTTGTTCTTTGTAAAGGTTTTCAAACACAAATGTAACAAAAAATGATGATTTTTCTTGATTCTATGCTTGTACCACTATATCATAAATACTAGATTCAAATTTACCAAAGTTAAATGATCTTTAATGATACCACTATTGGATTCGAAAATAAAGAAAAATATGAAGTAAAGGATGATTTTTGCAAGTAAAAACACACGAACCAAAAGAAAAAAATACAATAACTAAACACACCACTCCATGGCTCTTGATACCAATTGAAGAATATGAGTAATCTTTGAAATACAAGCAAGAACTAGAGAGAGAAAATGGGAAGGAAGGATGTATTTTCTAGTGAGAGAGAGCAAAAAACATAAAATACATTAAGTGAAAATGAAACATACAACCAACCAACCACTTCTCCAAGGCACGAAGAGGTGTTTATATACTTACAAGGGGTAGATGGGCCTTGTCTTGATGGGCTTATCTATGAGCCTTGGTCTAACTACCTATGTAAGTTTCCAAAAATTACATAACGAGCTAGCGACTATTATCTATGGAAGTGATTGACACTTTTGTGTTCCTAACACAACCCTTATTAAAATAAATCAAAACATATACAAGATTCCCTAGGAAAAAATGGAATGTTGACATGACTACTAGAGATATGATTTCTATCTTTAACACCAACCTGGTAATTACGGAACCATATGTGGTCGTCAAGGATAGAGAACACAAATACCTGTCATAATAGGCCTTCGATAACATGTGCTCCTTTGGAGTTCCAAATATCTGTTCAAAGGTGAAATCACCAAAACAAAATTAATGTTACAATAGCACTTTCAAAGAATCATTTGCACCAAAAATATCAAGTTACAAATCGTGCGTAATAATGGATATCACTACAACCTAATGGCTTACAATAAAAATTCACTACAAGTTTACTATCTAGACAACTATGTAAAAACTAATATAAATGTTGCAGAAAAAAGATAAACATACATAGATTATATTTAAGAACAAAGAAATTAATTTATGAAGAGTGATAGTAATTTTTTCTGGTGAAACGGATAAAATATATTTATCACAACCACTAAACCATCATTGTCACAAGTCTTGATTGGCGTCGTCTTCCTCTTACTCGCTCTCACAGGCTTCATTGGTGCTTAATGTAACAAACAAGGCTTATTGGCATTTTCATCCATCTTGCGCCCGATATGATCATGTTCCTTTTCTGATGAAGAAAGCATTGACTTAAGGCACTTCAGCTCTTTATCAGCATTGGATAGTTCTGACTTCTTGTTTTCAAGGTTGACTACCAGGTGATTGACCCTACCCACAGTAGCGGACGGAGATGATATTTTACAATGTAATACAACAGTGTCATCTTGACTTAGACTCCTATCCAATGGATCAACAACTGTTGCATTTTCTGACTCAGCTCACTAAAGTTGGATCACGCTTCCTGCATATATATGTAGAGGCATTTCTGTATTTATAAAATCGTCTTTGATATGGAACTCGGACAAAAAAAATATGACAAAAAAACATGCATTTTTCATACGGATGCCATTTGAGGATATTAGCCATTTTATTAAATTAGTGCATCACCGTTCTAATATATCATTGAGACATTTTATCAAACACCTTGTGTGCAGTTTTTGTAAACATATTTTAAAAGTATTTTTTTCAAAAATTTGCTTCAAATAACTAATCTATATACTCCATCATGTCAAATAACTCTCAAAATCGATTCATCTATATACAAACATGATGATTAACGAAGCAAAAATTTTAAAAACAAATCCCTAACTAAATATGAACAAAAATTCATACAAATAAACACTAACAATTAGGGCTGTAAACGAACAGGACGAACACGAACGGAGCCTTGTTCATGTTCGTTCATTTAATTTTAACCTAACAAATAAACGAACACGAACGCTTAAACGAACGAATTTTCTTGTTCATGTTCGTTTATTAAGAAAATGAGTTGTTCGTGTTCGTTTATGTTCGTTTATTAAGAAACTAAACGAACATAAACGATCGAACATAAATAAACGTAGAAAATAAATATTAAATTTATCAAATTATGCATAATATTTTTTGTTGATCCCCTTTCTTGATCGATTCCTTAACTTGTAAGGGTTAAGTTACTTTGGATAAATCCAAAACAACTTATAGTTGAAACTTTGTGAATACCAAAGAGTATGTGGAATCTACTCTTTAGTACTTAGAAGAATATATGTGAATATCAATGAAACAGTAAACTTGTATAAACAATGATATCACTGAAAAGCTCCAATATTATTAATCTTAATAATGCGAGTACTCTGTGTAGTACTAGGGTTTACAACCTTGAAGCTATGAACTATATAGAATGAGATGTCTATGTGAATGAATTGTGTATGGATATGATTTTCTCTATGCCCAAGGACCTCCTTTTATACACCAAGGAGTCCTAGTGGGCTACAATACTTTCCTAAGTATTTAGTCAAACATATTGAATACAACGACTAAGTATTTAATATTTTCCTAAACATGTAGTCATACGTATTAAATACTTTCTCACAAATCTTCTCAATCAGCATATAATCTCTTCAATCAACATTAACTTCAGTTGAAATCTTCTAATCAGCATATAATCTCTTTAATCAGCATTAACTTCAGTTGAAATCTTCTAATCAGCATATAATCTCTTCAATCAGCATTAACTTCAGTTGAAATCTTCTAATCAGCATATAATCTCTTCAATCAACATTAACAATATTCACTAGCAGCATTAACTATGGTTGAGCAGCATCAATATTACTCTAAGGCTGGATGGAGTGGTGGTGGTAAACCCACCTGACACAGTAGTAACTAACACTAGCAGTAGTAACTTTTGTGCTAGCAGTACTAACTACTTAGAATATTTTCTTTAGTCTTCACAGCAGTCTTAAGTCCTTCAGTAGTATTAAGTTAGTACTGGTAGTACTAACTTTGCTCTAGCAGTACTAAGTTTACTCTAGCAGTACTAACTGATTAGTACTGGCAGTTTCCATCACTTAGCATATTTCCATGTATCTTGAGCAGTACTAAATTATGCTTGGCAGTACAAAGTATGAAGACTTTAATTCCCAATATTTCGTTTTATAAGTGTTGTTTTGTTTAAACATACCATTTTTAAAAGTATACAATTAAAAGATATCATATACAAACATATACGAATAAATGAACATAAACGAACGTTAGTGAACGCATAATCAAACGTTCACGGACATAAATGAACGAATGAAACTTTTGTTCATGTTCGTTCATTTAACTAAACGAACGTAAAATAATGTTCATATTCATTCATTTAATAAATAAATGAACATAAACGAACTTTTTACCGGACGGTTCATGAAATGTTCACTAAACGTTCAGTTCGTTTACGGCCCTACTAACAATCACATATCTATGTTTTATATTTGATTTTAGATATCAAAAATGACAAAATTATAATCGAAATCAGCTACATAACTTACTTTGATATTCAATTTACGAAATTATGATGAGAGGATTAAGTGAATCTTATGATAAACCGCATTCTCAAGCCTGAGTTTTATAGTTACAAATGAAAGGAGCTCAAGCTCCCGCTCGGACTCGACTCAGCCCATTTTCAGTTGATCTAAATCCTTACTCTCATATACGACAACCCTATTAGGCTAGGCACTATGGCCATACTACGTTTACGCTAGCAGTACTAACTGATTAGTACTGGCAGTTTCCAACACTTAGCATATTTCCATGTATCTTGAGCAGTACTAAATTACGCTTGGCAGTACAAAGTATGAAGACTTTAATTCCCAACAATCATCCCCTAAAATTGATATTCATCTTGTTAATCATCAAGTTTCTTCATTAAAGGCTTCTTGATTCCAACAATCCTCCCCTAAACTTGATGTTCATCTTCTGAATCTTCAAGTTTCTTGATAAAAAGCTTTATCTTCAATCTAGGAGATGTATATAAAACACTTCTTGAATGTGACTTGTCATTTTCATTGTCAAACTCTGGCTCCTGCTCCTCTTTTCATCATCAAATAGATCTTGGCAATTCAAAGAGCTGCTTTATAACCAAGTCTTTCTTGCTCTTGTTACCTTTTTGTCTTCAGGGCTAGTTAACCTCACGAAATCTTCCAATTCTGTTTCTGGGTTGCCCTGCAAATAAGAAAATCAGACCTTCTTGGGAACCCAAGCTATTACAGACCTGGATCTGCCTCTTATATCAACATAGTCATATCTCTTCAAAGTGATTGATGCACTATTAGGTTTGATAGGTCTTCAAACCCAACATGTTGAGGCCAACATGTTGAGGCCTTAACTGCATTAACCCAATTCGTCCTAATATCATTAAAATGACTTTGTCTGGCAGTATTAAGTAAAATTGGGTCAGACCTAGTTAAGATTTTTCTTAAAACCATGTGTCTTTTTGGATTGGGGTGAGTAATTCTTGGAGAATTTTGATGGTTCACCCTTCTTTCATTATTCCATACTGGTTTTTCCTCCATTTGACCATTTAGCTATCTCTTTTGTTTACTTGTATACTAGAGGTGATCAAAACTTCCACATACATAGCAGGCTTTATTGTGCATCACAAAATCATTTCCTAGTTGTTGGAACTTTTGATTATTCCAGTTTCTTTGATTTCCCCTAGGATTTTGTGACCTGTACATTTCAGCATGCTTAACTGGTTTCCTAACTGATTTTTTTTGTTGTTTAGATTTAACAAATTCTATCTTAGCAATAGTAAGAAAAACAATTTTCTTTTCTGATTTATCATCTGACACCAACTTCTCAACCAATGGGGCATCATTAGATTTCCTAACCTCATTAGAAATATCTTCACTAGCACTCTTACTAGTCTTAGGTCCATAGCCTTCAAACTCAGGCTCTTGGAGCTCCTCTAGACCAGAATTAGACAAATCAATCTTTGGGGGGGAAAAGAATCCTGTATGGGGAGGTGAAACAACATTATAGCTTATAAACCCCACACCTTTTCTACTCTTATCTATATTTGACTCCCTAATAATTGGTCTAGACTCTTAGAAGCATTTTCAAAATTTTCAATTTTAAGCTGATAGATTTCCTTTTCTAGCTTAACCTTTTGTAACTCACTTTTAAGCCAACTGATATCTGAGTCTTTGAATGAGACATCTTTTTTTAGAACAACAACTTTATCACCAAAAATAACTTCATTCTTTCTATAAAAGACAAGTTGCTCTTCTACAGATGCTAATCCTCTTTTATAATTAGCTAAATTGAACTGAGATTTGTTAAACTCTGTTCTTAAATCATCATATTGTTTTTTAAGAGTTTTATGGTTTTTCAGATAAGTTTTTGAACAAGTTTTTACCTCGGAGTCTGAAAGAGCCATACGAGCCATCTATTCCTTGTGAGTAAAGGATTCTTCTTGATAGTTTCTTCTAGATCAAAGTTTCAGAACACAAGCTCTGATACCACTTGTTGATCCCCTTTCTTGATCGATTCCTTAGCTTGTAAGGGTTAAGTTACTTTGGATAAAACCAAAACAACTTATAGTTGAAACTTGTGAATACTAAAAGATATGCATAATCTACTCTTTAGTACTTAAAGAATAATGTGAATATCAATGAAACAAGTAAATTTGTATAAAAACAATGATATCACTGAAAAGCTCTAATATTATTAATCTTAATAATACGAGTACTCTGTGTAATACTAGGGTATACAACCTTGAAGCTATGAACTGTATAGAATGAGATGTCTATGTGAATGAATTGTGTATTGATCTCATTTTCTCTATGCCTTAGGACCTCCTTTTATACACCAAGGAGTCCTAGTGGGCTTACAATACTTTCCTAAGTATAATATCAAAACATAATGAAATACAAGAAACTAAGTATTTAATATTTTTCTTAACATGAAGTCCAAATAAATTAAATACTTTCTCATAAAATCCTTTCTTAACACATATAATCTCTTCAATCAGCATTAACTTCAGTTGAAATCTTCTAATCAGCATATAATCTCTTCAATCAGCATTAACTTCAGTTGAAATCTTCTAATCAACATATAATCACGATCAATCCTTATTAACAATATTCACTAGCAGGATTAACTTTGGTTGAGCAACATCAATATTACTATAACAGTAGTAACTAACACTAGCAGTAGTAACTTTTGTGCTAGCAGTACTAACTACTTAGAATATTTTCTTTAGTCTTCACAGCAGTCTTAAGTCCCTGTCAGTATATTAAGTTAGTACAGGTAGTCTAACTTCTTGCTTCTGAACAGTACCTAAGTTTACTCTAGCAGTACTAACTGATTAGTACTGGCAGTTTCTAACACTTAGCATATTTCCATGTATCTTGAGCAGTACTAAATTATGCTTGGCAGTACAAAGTATGAAGACTTTAATTCCCAAAATTTCTTTTTATATAAGTGTTGTTTTGTTTAAAACATACATTTTAAAATATAACACTTTAAAAGGATATCATATACAAACATATACGAATAAATTAACATTTAAACGAACGTTAGTGAAGCGTCATATATGCAAACGTTCACTGGACAGTATAATGAATCGAATTGAAACTTTGTTCATGGTTCGTTTCAATTTAAACTTTAAACGATAATAAACGATAAAATATGCATCATATATATCATTCATTATAATAAGAAGTAAATGAACATACTCAGATTCACGAACTTTTTTTACGGAGCGGTTCTTATAAACATTGATAATAAAAAAAAAATAAAAAATAAAAAATTAAAATGAAATTTCACTAAAACGTTTCAGTTCGTTTACGGCCCTACTAACAATCACATATCTATGTTTTATATTTGATTTTAGATATCAAAAATGACAAAATTATAATCGAAATCAGCTACATAACTTACTTTGATATTCAATTTACGAAATTATGATGAGAGGATTAAGTGAATCTTATGATAAACCGCATTCTCAAGCCTGAGTTTTATAGTTACAAATGAAAGGAGCTCAAGCTCCCGCTCGGACTCGACTCAGCCCATTTTCAGTTGATCTAAATCCTTACTCTCATATACGACAACCCTATTAGGCTAGGCACTATGGCAGTAGGTCGCGACCTGTACTTTCCGGCGCCACATCAGCTTTCTCTCTCCAGCGACCTACATGCGATCTTTTGCTACTACAAGGCGACCTTCAATTTTTTAACATCTAATTTATATTTCATTAATAATAAAAAACATTACATAAATAATAGAAAACATTACATTATAATAAAAAACATTACACTAACATAAATGCTAAGGTTAACCACTGTGAGTCCCAAGAAGAACTGTATCTTTACGGAAAACCTCAACCACATTTTTCATTGTAATGATAAGGTAATGCCATGATGGTTTTAGAGTAAAAACATATACATTAGATAGTATCATAGCAGCTCCTACAGTAATGTCCTTTCTATAACCACCCTCACCAATGACTTTGTGATGTATTATTCAAGGTATTGTACCTGCTAGATCTTTCATAGTCACATTTAGATCACCAAGTACATTCGGAGAACACGACTTCACTATTGCAACAACTTGATCAAGTTTTCCTTTTTCAGAAAGTTTTCGATGTCTCCCAAACATCCAGTTACATTGCCTCTGAATTCCTTCACATAGTTAGTGGCGCTAACCCACGCCCCACTGTTGAAATCATCATCCTCACCCACATCCTCAATAATTTGTTGCATATATTGTTGTGTTGACATTAAAGCCCCATCTGAATCAAGAATAAAAATATTTTCTTTAAGTAGCTTGGCTTGCCGAACAATACCCGCAGGACCGGGTATTATCCTAACTGTATTTGGGGTTGAGGGAGATGGTTCAACACGTGTGCTACTAGAGAGCTGAATAATACCCACAGGACCGGGTATTATCCTAACTGGATTTGGGGTTAAGGGATATGGTTCAACACGTGTGCTACTAGAGGAACGCAGAACGGGTGTTAAATTAAGATCGGAATCATCTATATCAAGACCGAATTCCCATGGATCATTTTCGTTATTGAAATTGGAATCTATTTTAGAGAGAGTTGGATAAGAAGTTGTGTGAGAAAATGAGGAGATGGCGAGGGGTATTTATAACGAAAAAGTAGCCGTTGGAATTTAAAATTTGAAAATATAAATACTACATTACATAATAACAATACTTTACATAAAACATTACATTTAAAACAACTAAATTAAAATAGTTCCTAGTTTATTAATCTGACTCGTAATCTGAATCAATTCTCACGACCCCAAATACGAAAAAGAATTCATCATCATCAGCTTGTTTTTGCCGAATCTTCTCATCCCGTGCTTTTTCATCCATTGCTTGTTCTTCTAGTGTTTCTCTTAAAGCTTCTTCATCTAGCTGTAGTTGATGTAACTCTTTCTCAGTAAGATATACATCACCAATCTCATGGGTCTGTGATGACGAACCACCTATATGTGTTTGTGAGAGATAGTTGTATTTTTCCAGTAGCCAAGCTAACTTAGCATTCATTTGTTTTTCTATTTTGGCCCCCTTCCAATACATAGAAAGATTCAGCTCGTAATCCTTATCAGATCCTTCTTTTAAGAAAGCATCGATCAAAGCACGACTCTCTTATGAAATGTCATTACATTTCTCGTAAGCTTTTCAAAGATCGTCTTTAGCTGTGCACGAATTTTCAAATTGCAAGGCTAAATCCAGAACCGCGCTCTGATGAACCTTATCTTCGTCAATTAGTTTTTGAACGAAAGCTTCGACTTCATAGTCGGTATGTGAAAGCGAACAAACTATTTAAAAAAGTGGATGAAAGTGTATATAATTGTGTATAAAATAGTAAAATAAGTGGGTATTTATAGTGTTAAAGGATTTGAATTTTAAAATGAATTTTTTTTTTAATATTAAATGAAAAAGAGATGAATTTGTGTCACACGACACACGTCGTTAACTCGACAAATATATGAATTTCTCTCCAACGACCTCGACCACGACCGACTACCCACTACGAGGCTGACCGAGGTCGACCGACCCGTAGCGGGTAGCTTTATACTGACCATGACACTTGTATGTGGGCATGTGGCACCGCCCAAAAATTCACATTCACTAAAACGTTACAAATAGGAAAAAAGTTGTATACGTTATTTCTAAGCCACACCTCATGATGTCTCGTGCATGTCACGTGAGTTTCCTGGTTGTACACCATGATTCCAAATCATGGTCACTTTATCCCTACACACTCATCACCCAAAATGATAAGATAAAACCACACTTTATAAACTATACTCCACCCTTCTAATTTAATTCCTCCTTTTTCTTTCATTCTAATCTACCAAAAACACATTCAAGCCAAAACCCCTCTAGCCATATATTATCATGGCATCCGTTTGCATGTCCACATGCATAGCAGATGATGCTCGTGTCCCGGTCCGAGCAACATACGTTAACCTGTACAAATGGCCCGAGTCTGACCGTGAATTCGTACGTTCTTTCAGTAAAAACAGCCATAGCGAAAGCGAACACAGCCAAGGCCATCCTAGAGTTGTTGATAGTATTTCATGCAGACAACTTTACCTTAGAAGCTATACTTTTTCGCGAAAAGAGAGCTTAAATGAGAAAACCATGAAGTGTATTGGAAGAGTTAAAGAACGAGCAGCGGTTCATGCTGGACGACGAAGAGATGATGGCAAGAGGAGAAGGAGGAGGAAAAAGTGTACGGTTGTTATGAAGGCAAAGGAGGCATCTTATGCTGCGCTGGCTTCGATCTTTCGAAGGTTGCTATCTTGTACTACTAAGGTTGATGTTGTGGATTGAGTTTTTACCAATGCATGAAGATCTACACTATTTTTTTGTTTGGCATGTTTGATCTTATGTTTTTTTTATATATATTTATGCATTTTAATGTTAATACATAAATCTTTTGAAAGTGGATACTTCTTTTTTGCTTACATTGTATAATACAAGTATTAGTAATACTTAAGAATGTATTTAGGAGGTTAAAATCGAACATTAAAGATCATTTAAATAACCATTTTGTTTCTTCTTTCTATTCAAGATCATTCACAAATTTGATATACTTCTCACACCCGAAAACAATTATTTAAAAGAATTTTAAATGAAATACTTACTGCGTATTTCATTTTTTTTATTAACGGCGGTTTTCATTAAACTAGCAAGAAGCTAGAAAAAAACAATTATAAGGTGGGAAATGAATTATATGGATTACATAGCCACTCTAACCAATTGGGAGACACTTTCTTATTCCTACTAGAAATCCAAGTGAAAGCCGACACCTTGATGTCGTTAAATATAAGATCTTTACGAGGACGCTTTTGAGAGAAGGACACCGTGTTTATGAAAATCTATAAGTACCAAACGGTAGTGCCAACCACCACATCAAAGTATTGATGAAATTTTGTTTCGAGAGGGACACGATCAGCCAAGGATAGAACGTTTTCAAGGGATGTGATGGTGATACCCGGGATGTGCCACTAAAGAAGAACATCCCTGCAAGTATCCACTGCAATGCAACACTTGGCGAAGATATAATCTTCTGATTCCAAGTCATCATCACATACATGACAATGTAAGGATGTAAGGTATCGAGATCAATGTCACGCCTGTTTAGATTAATTCATTCGCATAATCTTTGTGAAATATTTGTTTTCGTTTATACAGGACAAGTATTTGTTTTCGTTTATACCATCTACATTTAATTTTGTTTGTCAAAACTTTGTGATATAACAAGAATAAAGCTAATCTTAACGTATCAAAACAATACATATTAAACGTGTGGCCGTCTTTGTTTGAGTAATGGTGGCACGGTGTTGGTTTAAGTGAAATTCTTAATAGATGTAACACAGTGAGAGGTGAGTGCCAGTACATTGTCACACATCTCGAAGTATTGATGAAATTTTGTTTCGAGAGGGACACGATCAGCCAAGGATTGTAGACGGTCTCTTTCGAAGAATGATGTTCGGTATGTGATACCGGATGGTTAGTTATTCTGCATGATATAGGTATTAAAAACCCCCCCCCCCCCCCCCCCCCAAAAAAAAATCTACTATTGTAATGAGATGGTTGTTGGGGAGGCAGTCTTAGAGGGAGAGATGATTGGCTAGATCACTGGCCCCTAGACGGGTGTTCATATGCCCTAGGGTGCATGACGGTGGATGCGATGCCCAAATGCAGCGAGATGTATAATCTTTTGTGAATTTCTCGGATGGTTTGATGTTATGTTGGCTATGGGCACTTTTATATGGTAGTGCAGTGTTTAGGTGAGATTTCGATTGGGGTAATGCAAATGGTCGTAGCGGCTTGGTGACTTGATTGTGTTGGAGCGTGGTTAGATTAGTATTCATTCTGCATAATCTTTGTGAATATATTGTGTTTCTTTTTATACGTAGGGAACTATGTATGTTGTTTTCGTTTGTATCTATACTCCATCTAGCATTTAATCTTTTGATTGTGGTCAAAACTTTTGTGATTATGACAAATGGAATAAAGCTAATCTTAACGTATCAGTATTAGACTAAATACCTAGGGGGGGAAACCGTAAAATGTTACTTATTCTGATTTTGATTTAATAAAAATGCATATACATGAAAGGATTAGATTGGTATTTTACATTTCAATTTCAGTAATTATTGGTTGAACATGTTAAAGGTGACCTTATTCTTGTTATTTCATTATTTTCAATCAAAAATTTGTCGATTTAAGTAATAAATGATAGTACATACTTAATTAAGTGACTTATAAGTTAGTTATAATAATTTGACAACCTAAATGAAAAAAAAAAATTAATACTTAGCTAGTCTCAGCATCTATTATCCCTTCAATATTTTAAATAAAAGGAATACGTGACAAAAATTGTTCCTTACACTTGCATGAGAGATGTAGTGGTAGTGGGCACTATGATGACTTAGCAAACCAAAAGGGCTGAGAAAAGGTTGTCCGGAAATGAAGATAGGTGACTCCTTACACAAAGTCAAATGGATGCTATTTTCATTACAAGAATGGTTGTCTTTGTCAACAATGAGGCATTAGACTCGCGCTATGCAATGAGACGTTTGATAGTCGTTGATGGCGTCGTTGCTGTAACGGTTCGCTTGATACTTTGTCGCGGTTATTAAATATGTAAGCGCACAATGGTTTTGAACATGGTCGAAATGTAATTTCAGCTGGAATATATTGCGTGCACTTGGAAGGCATCATAATCGAGATTTGGGTATGTCATGCGTTTCCCACAAAAACTACTCCAAACTAAGTTTTCCAATCTCATTATACGAGCTTGTGAAGTATTGCAGCTGAATCAAGTGTGTGTTTCTCGGGATGCCTTTCCATCTCTAGAGCACCCTAGTATCTTTATCTTTGCCTCTATTGTCTTATCTTTCACCAAGAATTTACAATTTGAGCCTCTGCCTTTCCGAGATCTGTGCAGAACTGGAAGATCCCGGAGAATCTAACTTGGACGTGTAGAAGGATCCGGAGAAATAACTTGGAGGTGTTAGACCGATCCAGAATAAAACTTATAGGAGCCTGTAGGTCATCTATCCCACATAAAAAGTCCACCATCCTCTATCTTGAGTTTCGGTGCCTGTTAGGTAGTAAGGAAATCATGAAGAAAATTCATTTTGACAAGCAAAATTATTTTAGAAACTTAAAAATAATTATGATTTGATAGTTCACCTTTGAATAATGGCAATGAGCCTAAGTAATTGTTTACCAAACTGTAAGGTTTACATGATGTTACGCAACACCACATTCTCCCCTTTCACACACGTGCACCAAAAAAGTTTGATTATAAATCGCACCATCTGGTGGCATTTTGAACGAGTGAGGTGGAAATGGTAGTGGTGGTTGTGAGGATAAGAGTGTGTGTGCTTGGGAGGATAAGATACTATCTGCTTTTATGGTAAAGAAGAGTGCTTGGCGGGAGTATTTGGTGGGAGTATTTGGCGGGAGTTTTTGGCGGGAGTATTTGAACCCTATTTTGCAAGCATGTTGAATAGTCTTATGGGAGAAACAGTCCGGCCACTTCCCCTTGCTTGCGAGTGGGAAGAAATTCCAAGGCGAATAACACCCAAAATTTACCCTACACTTGAGGTAAAAAAAAAAAAAAAACAAAATATTAATTGTTTATTTTACTTCTATCTTATTGTTATTGACGTTTAGATATGCGTGTTATGTTTAAATTGTTTGTTTATTTAAATGCATATGTTTATATGTAGAGCTATTTCAACCTCGCGGAATGGTACAATAACCAGGACAAAGTGGTGGTTGGCAGTAATGTTCAATACGGTGGGGGAAAGGGTAAGGCTTAGGCTGGAACTTAAACTCAGGCTACTTTGGCGCAAAAATAAAAACAGAATCAAGGCTGATCATTATACAAAACATGATTCGCCCGACGAGGCAAAGAATCATCCGCCGCCGCCGAGAGTGTGGGGAGACAGAACCCAAGATGAGTGGAATGAGTTGGTTGACTGGTGGTCCCATCCGAATCGGGTGTCGAGAAGCTTGCAGAATGCTGCTAACCGAGAAAAAAACACGATATTAACCCATCAAGGGAAAAAATCATTCGCTTAAGGGAGGAATGAATATGTAAGACTCTTTATTATTTTTGTGATATTTTAAAGGTGTTTATATTGTTTATTTATAGCTCGTTATTAATTTATTTGATATTGTATAGAAAGTCGAGAAAGGGCATTACGAGGACCTCATTGAGACGTGGACATTAAAACCGAACAAAACAAGCAGAATACTAAATAATTTAACTCGTATACATTCTATTAATAACTTATTTTATTTGTTTTTTAACCTTTTTTTTTCTTTTCATTTAATTTTTTCTTTTCACAGTTGGATATAAGCCATGCAGTAGATTAAAGACAGCCGCATCTATCCCATTCAAGACCAATCAAGAAATCTTGGTTGAAGTCGTTACGAGTGACAACCGCCATAATATGCGGCATGGGCAGGAAGTTACCTGTGGTGGCTCAACTCTCGAGCAGGCGCACACAACTTGCATATGGAGTGTTTGAATCAGGATCAAAGACTCAGATTATTTGAGGCAACAAGAGCAAGAGAAAGAGTTGTACAGGAAGCAAGCTGAGGAGGCGCAGCAACGGGCTTATTTGGCTTCGTTAAAGACTGATCAGGCGGACCAACGAGCTAATTGGCGAACCCAAAATAATGAGTCCAATTATGGAGCCCTAGGTCCAGTTTTTTATGCTACTACAAACTCACAAATATGCTAGGCCATTTTACCCTCTACAATTTGTCTTGTACCCCCACCCCCACCCGGTCCTTCTATGCCCCAACTCACCCCTAATTGGGCTCATTTACTCTAACCTCCCTTTCTCTATAATCAACCACTCCAACCAATCCAACCTCCCTACCCCGGCCCATTTCCCCCTTACCCGTCACCAATAATACATTCAACAACTGTTATCAACCCGTTCTCAACTCCACTCTCACCTCTACTTCTAATACTCAAGCCCAACGTCCCTACTATACCCTTTTTACGAATCCTCATATGAACGATTCGCGGAGCTGTGACCAATTGGCTCAAGATTTGGCTCGTGAAAAAAATAACGAGTGCTCATCAGGGGAGAAAGAGGAGGAGGAGGGCGAGCAACAATCGAGTGATGACTATTCGTTGGAGGAGGAGGAGTAGGCATTTTTATGTACTATCTTAGTAATTGTAATAACTTTTAGACTTGATTTGTAATAACTTTTAGACTTGTTATCGTATTGTGGATTTTGTTGTAATTGTAATTATGGTATTGTGGTATGTAACTTTTGTGATTTGTTATTGTGTAACGTTTTGTTAATTGTTATTTAATTGTCGAATTCCTGGCTTTTTGAATGTAGATTTTTTCCCGGAAAAAAAATTTGGAAGAAATCTGGAAAACGAACTGGCATGGTAGTCCAGTTTTTTTTGTCCCAACAAACAGTTATGGTCGACCATTGTCGACCCAAATAACACAACATAGGCGAACAATGTCGACCCAAAACTGGGATGGAAAATCCACGTGAAACACAACTATAATTTTATACAAATATAAAACTTAATGGTCGACATTATCGACCCATAAAACGTGGAAAGAAGAGGCAAAGAAAAAAAATAAAGGGTAAAGTCGACCCAAAAAAAATTTTTAATAATTAATTTGTATTTAATATGAATAGACATTTATAGTTAAATAAAAAAAAGTTTAGGTCGACATTGTCACCCCAAGACACCTCAAAGCCAATGTTACCCTAAAATTAGTCAACTTATTTGGTGGAAATGTTTGTTGTCCCACTTCCCGACCCAAAATGCAAAGGTAAAAGTCGACCCCAAAGAAATTTGGTTCAAATGGATTGGTTCGACATGTTAGGTGTCGAACTTGTCGACCCAAAGTACTTTGGGTCGACACCCTTTGTAAACTTATTTATGTCGAAATTGATCGACCCCTAAACCCTTATATTGTTGTAGTGACAATGGTTTTGAACAAGGTCGAAATGTAATTTGAGCTGGAATATATTGCGTGCACTTGGAAGGCATCATAATCGAGATTTGGGTATGTCATGCGTTTCCCACAACGTGAAGTAATTCCCTGCACGTCTGATGTTGTTCCTGAAAAATATAACGGAAAAAAAAGAAGAAGTTTAGACAAACTATTAGAAAATTTAAAACCAATACATTTCACATATCTTTCAAAGTTGCAGGACGCGTGCAAGTGTTATGTATCTGATCGCTTTGAGCACGTGGCCTGATATTCCGGTGACTGGATTCAGTCTGCATGTGTGTGATGCCTAAGTTAAACTCAGACGGAGGATTTCGGCTGCTGTAACTTAAAAAAGATCTAGGTAGACCCGATGCTCTTTCTGAACGTCATGGTGCAAATTGAAAAAAACTTAAAAGAAAGTTTGGCAAAAACATCAGTAATATAACAGCACATAAATTACACAAACCTTTAACGATGGCATTGTGTTGAACATCGTCGTCGCAGGTCATGTTGTTTGAATTTGTGAAACCCAATCAACCTGAAACGACTGTTGAGTAGGTTGTGAGAAAACCGCTGTTTAAGCTAAGCCTGTGAGAAAAACCAACATATAAATCCTTCGGAGTAACGACATAGAGTATTGAGAAAAGTGTCAAAAAAAATTATGGTCACCTTTCAATGCAAACATATGATGACCTTCACGTCTATTCTAAATTTCCAAGTTGTCACTATATGCAGGTGGATATTCAAAACCGCCGATCGATATGTAATCAACCGGCGCACAAATGCCTAATCTGGGTTTAACAATCCTCTTAAGAGAGTAATCGACTAACTATGGCTTGGAGAAACTACTATTACCCTCAAGATCTAAAACCCACTTGGTAACATTTTGGTTACAAAACCTAACATTCTTTTCTACATGGCAGGATTCAAAGTTAACAGAAATGGGTTGAACATCGTCAACAAGGCCAAAGGCGGTCGGTAAACAGTTAGACAGGAGACGCCTTGCAGCAATTTGTCTCTCAGAGGTAAGATTTCGTGGTTGGTTATCAGGCGGCGTAAGACTACTATTTCCAGGTTGAGCTCTTTGGTTTCCTTTCATTTTCGGATATACCAATACAGCCACCAATGACTCGAGAAAACAGACGTAAAAACTTCTTAAAAGTTAACAATTTTTAAACAACATGATGCGCAAAAATTTCAAATGAAACATGAAAAAGTTAAAAACCATTAAGAAGCCAATAAAACTGCGATATGCAACAATTTTACACGCAATCACGAACACAAAATGCAGTGGTCGTAAAACAAAATTTACCACAATGCATCATCAATAAGTTACCCTAAGAATTCATATTTATGGCAATATCATGAACAACAAAGCCAATTTGAAACGAAATTTAACAAATAAAAGTTAAAAACTTGGAACATGCTGGTGGGTTATAAACTACCAACACAAACAATAATCCTTTACGCCTATGCATTCAATTTCACGTAACACTCTCACGAAAACAGAACGCGATATTCAATAAACAAAGTCACACAATGCACCATTAATAATTCAATAAGCACAGATGAAAACAATGAAATAACAAACACAACTACTTACCCGTAAACTGTTCATGGGTTACAAACTACCAAGAGGAACAGTAAGTGTTTACGCCTATGCGTCCCATTTCACATAACATTCCCACGAAAACAAAACGCGATATTCAGAAAAATAATTGAATCACCATAGATGAAAACAACGTGATAACAAATACAACTAGTTAACAACACTTAATGCACCATTAATAATTCAATAAGCACAGAAGAAAATAATGCAATAACAATGAAAGCTAATTACCAACACTATGGAAACATAATCCCTAAGCACAACATAACAGTAACAACAATAACACAAACCATAATTAAATCACAAACCTAAATAAAGTTTTTTCTTCCTCTTTGATTGAGATGAGTGATAACCAAACCAAACACACACCTAAACTATGTGTATATAAATCTGCAACCACAACTAATAGTGGACACATGTCCCCCATGCAGTAATCCAGACTTTAGCTATAATGGAGCAATAAAATATTGCGATTACTGTAGCTTTAACAGTTCACATACTCACAATTCACTATAACAGCTATAACATAATTGGTAATTGACCTTTATGGGGCAGATTTGGGGCGACATTAGTTTTGGAGTGGGTTAAGGCTAATGACCACAGCCGAGTATTAGAGAAGAAGCAGGTAACGTGAGAGGGAAACCTGGGTCACAATGGATTGGGTCGGAGTTATTTTTGTACATTAACTTCGATCACAACTTATTTTTGTTCCCATGATTATAAAGGTCGGTTCGGTTTATATCGGTTTTATATCGGAACCATCGGTTTTTGAATCGGTTTCGGTTTTTTGGGTTTCGATTCTTCGGTTTTTTTGGGTTTAGGTTCGGTTTTTCGGTTTCATGCACACCCCTACTACGAAGTATTAATTTTGTGTAAAGTTTTAAACTTTGAATATTTTTATTGCAAGAAGGGTGTTTGAGTTTGTGTTTTGGTGTTGCAAACAAAAAGTTTTGAGGGTGTTTCAGATTTATTAGCAACTTAAATAAGTCGGCGTTTAAATTTTGGGTTGGCAGTGGAGAACCTATATGAAAAAGGGGTATTTGTTTGTAATTTTAGAAAAGATGATAAAGAGTGTTGATTTAAAAATAAAGTATAACTTGATGAAAATGTTGAAGGTGAATCGGGAAGTGGGGTTGTTCTTGATAACGTCAAAAGTGTATTTGGACTTGGTGCCCACCATGTGTTTAATGAATGTCTTGAGAAAATTCGGTTTGATACAAGTTTTTCAAAGTATTTAATTTTCTTAAACTTCTAAATCAGTTTTAAATTTGGGTTTGTTGATGTTTATGCTAAAATTTTATTTTTTTGATGTGTAGAGAATTGAACTTGGGCCAAAAGACTATTTTAATATATGAGAAGTGTCCGCGTTGTCTTTTTGAAAGATGGAAAGAAAGGTACCGGCTTTCATCACGACACTAATTAGACAAGAATCGGGAAGTTGGGTTGTTCTTGATTACGTCCAAAGTGTATTTGGATTTGATGCTTACCATGTGTTTAATGATTGTCTTGAATAGTTTGATGCAAGTTTTTCGAAGGATTTAATTTTCTTAAACTTCTAAATCAGTTTTTAATTTGGGTTTGTCGATATTTACGCTTAAATTTTGTTTTTTGATGTGCAGAGAATTGAACTTGGACCAAAAGAGTGATTTTCATATAGAGAAGTATCTACGTTGTCTTTTTGGAAGATAGAAAGAAAGGTACCGGCTTTCATCATGACACTAATTAGACATGTAGTAAATGTATATATATTTTGTTTGTGACTCTACTACGTATTCACTGAAAGTCTGAAGAAAAACCATATAGTAAATCGCCCTTTGTTTTATTCGCCTGTTGGGATGAAACAATAACTTAAAACAGTTCAGGTTAGCTACAAACAGGTGGGTCGTACGGGTAGGGTAACAGGATAAAACAATTTTTTTAAAAGGTTTGGGTTGAAAGTTAAAGTAAGTCGTAAATCAGTACAAGCTATGTGATCTAGTGATTCCATTCATTTTGAAAGTCAAGCAAAACATTGAATATTAATTTAACTTCGCAGTTCCTATGTTTCATTCGAGAGCTTAGATCAACTCATTCAATATTCAACTTGCAGCCTGTTAGCCGCATTGATGGTAGTCAAGTTATCAGTGAAGAAATTCTGGCATCATGTTCAGGTGTTTACTTAGATTTTTCATTGATGGTGTTTACTTGTTCAACTGGAAATGCTAAATATCTAAGCCTTTTGAGTTGATGACTTAGTTTGGTTCCCTCTCTTGATGTTTTTTCTTTTTGTTTCTTTTTAGTATTTTATTTTTTTGGCCTCGATCTTGGAGCGTCTTGTTTATTTAGATAATATTCTAGCCATTTAAAAAATAGAATTGTGAGATTTTAGGTTTAATTTTTGATAAGTGCAAAATAAATTGAAGTGGCTACCTTTTGAAAAAAAGAAAACCTTACTTGGATTGAGTTTATTTGAAGATAAACTCAAACTCCGTGAATTAGTTGGTCTATTATTGTAAAAAAATAAAACAAGTATGCATAGACATCCGACTGCGTGCTATTCAAACACCTCACTCACAATATTTAATTATCGTGTGCTAAATAATTTGTAAAAAAACACTTTCCACTTGCATATGGGAACTCATGAACGAAATAAGAAACTGAACTCATCTCATAAGTAATCAATGATAATTTTAGGGTTGAGATGTTTCATGTCTCCTCTTCACCAATAGTATGTCTTCATTTTACATTTAACTAATTCTACTAGTGTTAGATTTTATTATAGTTTGTAGGATATCAAATCACATAAACTAAGAGAGAAGTAAAGAGAAAATCTAGAGAGAAAGAGGAGTGGTTGATCACTTAGAGAGAGAAAGAAACATGTAATATTAGATTATGCCAAATGACCAAGACCCTCTCCATGGGATGGAGAGGGCTTTTATATCCTTACATGTGGCCAGCCATGGGCTTGTGTACCATGGGCTTGACCCGGTTAGATTACGTTTAACCGAAAGTTTAACTACGAGCTACGATTTATATATATTAGGGGTGACCGAGAATTTTTCGTAATCCTAACAATCTCCCCTAAGGGAGGTCACTCCATTTTACAAAAACTTAAGCTTAGCATTCTATGAATGTATTCTATCTTGCTCGTAGTCTTGATTCCTTGATCTTTATCTTATGAATTTGATGTAGTGATCTTTAGACTTTAGGCTTGAGCTTGTTCCTTTAGCTTAACTTGCATGTGATCTTGGGCTTTCTAAGATCATCTGCCATACATCATCTCTATTCATCATCTTGTAATCTTTTGCCTTTTTATGATCTTGTGACCTTCAGACCAACATGCTCATACTTTTTATTAACTTAAAAGCTATCGAAAAATGTCCCTTGGAATGCTTCTTCTTGAACACTTTAACACTTCAAGGAAGATATTTGAGTATCAGAGTAGCGGAAGACTTGAGTAACATGTACTTGAGCTTTCATCATGTCTTTATGTTTGTCGATCGAGTATGAGCATGTGGCTATGCATCTGACTCGTCTTGGACTAGCTGCTGCCACCATCGAGAATACCTGCAGGTTTAGGTTAGTGATAATCAACAGATATGGACGAAAGTATCTTTGTCACTTCGTCGAATATGGTTGCAATCACCACGGTTCCCCGTTGATCAGTATAAATACTGCCTGTGATCAGGTAGAATTCAAAAGCAGACAACACGGTAAGAGTGAATCTGTGAGTTACTATCTCACAGATTGAGTCGTCAATTCGTGTTCAGCCTTCCCATGCCCTAATACCCTTGTGAGGCTACCTATGGACATGAGATCGAACTCTTAGAACAATAAAGTTCTTAGAGATCTAAGAAAATCGGTTTAGAAATCAATCGATGTGTCAATAATAAAGTGTTTTGTGACACATCGAGAATTTTGCTAATTAAAAAATCTGTTAACCATCAATTCATAAGCTGGACCGAATCGATATCCAGTATCACAAGTTTGATCCATGTAGGATCTCATAAGTCACCTGTCGCAGTGCTTGTTTGATGTTAGCACTGGTAGGATTTCCATCGTCACTGTGAATACTGTGAAGTATCACTCTGATGTTCTGGCAAGATCACAAGGATATGCGTAGGACTCTTAAGATATTTATTGTTTTCGCAGTGTATGAATAACAAGTATATTTTGGATTAGTGTACTAATGAGATTTATTGATGATCTCTTTATGGCTCTAGACTCGATAGTGCATTTTGGTTTTAGTAATCAAAGGCTGAAGCAGACTGCTACCTTTTCAATAGCATGTAACTCGGAGTAAGAAAGTCAATAGAAATGCGTTTATCTCTGTGATAAATGAAAGAAGAGCCTTTTGAGAGACCTTGAGTGGCTAGGGAGGGTTATGCATTGCATCACTGGGTCCATGATGTCTATCTTCAATACCAGAAAACATCTTAGTGTTTCTGATAACACATGTATTGACCCGGTTTCTGCCTATGTGTATGGAGGGCTTTTTTTACACCCTTTATCATTACATTTCTTTTTCATTCTTCAACCCCTTCAATGCTTACCAAGACTTCATAACTAGCACCTTGTTGGGTTCATTCCAGTACTAGCTCTGTCTTAGTCGGCATTATCCCCTTTTCACACTTTACTCCTTTTATCAAATCATACCTAAGGACTTTCTAATCTAACTATTGGAATATCCCTGGGTAGATCCTTCCGGTTCTGGCTGGATCATGGAAACGAATACCTATACTTAACCATCTTATAAATTCAATAAAAGTAAGTACATGGTCGGCCTTTGGGTATTGTTCTCATTACCTTAAAACCATTTGGAAAACTCAATCAAGGTACTTGTGATATAAATCAAAACATTTGTACCTCGATAGTTTTACTTTTCAAAAATGCTCCCCCTCAACACATGCATTGATAACCAAAATTGTTTAACATGGTGAGGGAGGAGATCGCACTTGAGTCTTTACTGATCACATATTATAAGTTGTATATTTTAATCACATTTTCTTCCCTTATTAAAAATGTTAAATCTTTTGATATTTTAGATATCAATGGATTCAAATATGTTTGAAAACTGTTTAGGGAGAAAAATGTTCTAATTATTAGCAAGCCTTATTAGGAACATGTTAATGCTCCCCCTTAATTTATGAGGGTATTATATAGTGTTGAGTACGTTAATTTGAAAGATTTTGTCTTTATTGAAAAATTCTTGAAAATTCGTACTCAACACATATATACTAAAGTATCTACACATACAAATTCACAAGATAGATTATGAGATAGGACCTGATATAAAAGAAGACAAAGTATGACAGAATCATACTGTCCTCTGCATCAGCCTGTAGTCCATCTCCAGTTTACTTACACCCATCAATCTTTCCAGATTCCTTATGATCCACCTCTCCAGCAGCTGCTTATCAATCAAATCCACCATAATGCCTGAGCATCTCTGATCCGTGGTAGACCACTTTCTTCTCAGCATGTATTTATTTTACCCTGGTCTAAAGTTGAGTAGCCTATGGTGAAGAGTGTCACGAACAGACTTGAGTGTCCTATCTGAGAACTTGTAGAGCTCATCAGCTCGCATCAGTCTCTTCTGATTTCTTAAGTCTTCATTGACAACCCCTTATGGATCAAATGAAGGTGTGTAAGGTTCTTTGGCAGAGATTATAGGAAAGTCCTTTTGAGGCTTGGTGATATTAAGCTTCTTCTGGTAGCTTTCTACACCCAGTTGGACATCTTCGACCCTATTCTTGATGATGAGACTTCTAGCGAACATACGCAGTGCCATCACCAAGTCAATAATAACATCACTATCTAGATGGAATAACTTGTGTTGAACAACAAGAAGAAGCATGTCCTCAATGTCATTCAAGTGTAGATTTACGAAGTCACCTTGTTTGAACTTATAGAGTTGTCGATCAACTATTCTCATCATAATTTCCTCTAAATATCCATAACCATATAGTTTGTTGACTTTCACACTTACCACACTCAGAATCTTCAAAGGAGAGTAGACATCATGTTTTGAGAATCGGTTGAGCTGAGATCCGTAGAATAGTTGACGCTTGGGTCCCCAATGCTTAATTCCACGCTCATCATCTTTGTTGTACCCCACTTTTGTAACACTCCATTGTTTCGGGATCATGTCTTTAATACCCACTAACTCATACCTTGCAGCCTTCGTCTTTGTAATTGACGTAGTATACTTCCTTTCCGAGTCTCTAGATTTCAAGTATTCTAGATCATTGTTGAAGAAGTATTCTGCAGCTACAGTTAGATGACCTAGATGACCTTTCAAAAGAAGAGGTTTGCTCAAGTCAAATGGGCATCGATCATCTTTAGGATTTTCCTAGTCAAGTTGGTCAGTCGGAGCTTTATAACATTCTTCCATATTGTATTCGAGCTGAATGCTACTTTGACATGTGCCCTTTAGAAGATTGTAAACTAGACCAACTAAGTCTGCTTTTGTGAGTTTGTCTATCTTGAGACGATTCATTGCAAACTTAGAGAAATCAATAGGAGTGGCCATAAGTTCGTCAAAAGTGAGTGGGCCCTTTTTAGCAGACACCAGATCATTAAACCATGTTTGTTCTGGTTGATCACCAACAATTCGATCCTGGTTCCATTTTGGATCAGGAGTAAGAGACGTTGGAGATTCTTTGAACCAATTATCCTTCGGTGCATTGTCTGTCTTTGTTACTGGATCATCTTGTGGTTGATCTGCATCATTAGCCACATCATCATTAATAGTGTTTTCCTTAGCATCCATTGTTACCAATCAGTAGGTTCTTCACCTGTGTCTTCTGCATTTATAGATTTATGAGAACTTGAAGGTTTGGGTGGAGTGTTACATTTGGATGTTTCTTTTAAGGTTGATGATTTGTTTGATGACTCAGATTCTTTGGTTCTTATCTTTTTGGTCTTCTTCCCTTGGTTTGGTCCAGCAGAAGGGTCTTCGTCTTCATCATTACCATGGTCTTGTTTCTTCAGAACTTTATCAAGATTGACATCTCCTTTTGCAATTGATTCATCAAGCATGATGAAGATTAATAATGAATCATACAACTTTTGATGCTTGTCATGAGTCAAGTAAGATCGGCTTTTATCTATCTTTGCAAAGAGAATATTCTTCAGTTCTAGTTTAGAAAGAGATTTAGCTGCTCTGTAAGCGGGTTGAGCAGGTGTGACAGAAGATTAAGCAGGGAAAGTTTGATCCTTCTGAAGTGTATCACGAACAATGCTTTCCAGCCTTGGATTAATAAAGTCAAAAACTACTTTTGGTAAAAACTTTGGTCGTTAATTCTTGACCTCTTTGATGATATTTGCTTGCACTGAATTTTCAATAGCCTCAAAATGATCAACTTGTTTCCATGCTTTAAATTGACTCTTAAGACCAGATATCCTTTAAACAATTGCTGGAATTGGATCGAGAACTGTAGTTGTAATACTTGGAGCTACGGTGGTGATTGGTGGTGTAGGGATTGATGTTGATTGTCGAAGACGAATGAGATTGTAGTGATAATGGGTGCATGTGGAGGAGCCGTTGAAAGGATTGTTTGTTCAGGAATCACTAAAATAGGTACTTTAAGTAGAGATGGAGACTAAATCTAAGGAACTTCTTGTTGGATTTGAATATCCAATAGTGAATTGATCTTTGTATCTGTAGATTCTTTAGTAGTACTAACAATAAAAGTATCAGAAGATAGGTTGAGGAATTGATTACCAAAACCAGATGAAACAAATAGATTGGAGCTTGTTGGTGGATGTTTTCCAACTTTCTCATAACCACTCTTTGTTGCTTCTGACTTTTCAGCATCTATCTTTTCTGCATTAGTTATTTCTTCATCATCTTTCCCAGTCTCAGCATTCTATCCATCTTTCATTTCCTCGTCCGCATCATTATGCACATACTCATCTTCATGCATATACTCATCTTCATGTGCTTCATTCCCAGCATACTTATCTTCATCATCAGTTTCTTTAATATCGATGCTCCTATCATAATCATCATCTTGATCATCTTGTTTCTCTTCTTCTTCATCACTAGACACCCATTCAATTTCCTCTTCATCAACTTGAGTTTCATCAGACCAGTCACTCTCATTTTCTGAACCCCAGTCGATTATAGTATCAGCTTTGGCCGCAGATATGCCTTTTACCTCATCTAGAACCCCTGGTGTAATACCAGTTCCTTCACTTAAGGTTGTGAATATGTCTGCTGACTCATCGGAACATCTGGTGTAATACCAGCTCCTTTACTTGAGTCTTCGGTATGTGGCTGACTCTTGCTAACTTTCTTGCTGGCTTTAATAGCTTGCATAGTATCTGCAGCTAATTGTTCTTCTTCAGTCAGCATTTAAATACCTTTAAGTTTCTGAGACTAATCTAGTGATTTCTTCTTTGATACCTATAAAGTATCTCTAAAGAGAACACCAGATGGTCTTCTTATTTTAGTTGGCCTATTAGCAGGTTCACCCTCTTATTCATCAGAGTCTTCTTTACTTCTACGCTTTTCTATTACAAGACGTTCATGAGTTTCATGAACACGCCTTGCTTCATCAGCAATTTCAGCCTTAGTTCTGCTGATTGACTTTCCTAACTCAAAATCTACATCTGGTTTAGGAATGATGTTATCCTCAACAGAGATTAAGCTATTCTTCTTTAGAGTGACTGTTGCTTTCTTTCCCTATGACCATTTACCTCTACTTTTCTTGGGAGGTATCAAGCCAGTAGAGTAGCCGATAAAAGCTTGATAAGCTTCTAATTTCTTAATATCATCAGTCAGCATCGTGTATGGAATAGCTCGTCTATATTCTTGAAAGTCTTCACCTGTTCTGGCAAACTTCAATTTCTTCAAGACACCATCATCCTTAATAGTGTTGATGTATGAGTGCTTTTTCTTGGAAAGTGATTTATGTTAAGAGATAAAGTAGTTAATGATGATTTTGGTAAATCTGGGGTAAGGCATGATTTCACGCCTTTTGAATTTTGACTGCCTGTAGTCAATATGGTATTGAAAGTCTTCCTAAATCAACTCGGCAAAGTCAACATTCTCCTTGTGGAGCATACCCCATAAGATATCCATTCTGGATTTCCTCAGTCGGTCATTACTTGAAGTTTTCCCTGAAAGGCACTTGTTGATGATAGCAGCAAGAGTTCTCCATGGTTGATGCATGTGATCAACAAACATGCTTGCGAGCTTTTTTATTTGATCCTTGTATCCCAACTCATAGAGGAAAGTAATCATGGACTCTTCAGATGGAGGAACAATGAAGTCTTCATTAGGAACTCTTAGACTAATACAGAGAATCTTCTTGAATAGTTCAACATCTACTATGCACTTCTTGTCATCCAAATCAAACTCATAGAAAGAGGTTTTATTGACCTTCATAACTATGTTCCAGAATTGCTGCATGTAGATTTCTGGTACATCAGCAGTAACGAGGAAGGGATTGTAGCAAGTTGAGTTCTTGATGATGTCAAGAATGACTTGGTAAGTTTCTTCCTTCTAAGTCATATTAGGATCAATCCTCATGTTTGCAGAGCAGATCTTGATTCTGTCAGCAGAGGGAACCAGTGCTTCATCACAAGCAGCTTGTTGAATTTATTCTTGATTCATGATTATACTTAAGAATGATCCAATACAGTTTATATACATGACTGATTAGATTGATTATCATTGATATTGTGATTGTTTTAGATGAAGTTTATGATTAGGTTTCATGCAATTAAGTCCGTTTAACACACTAATTGATGAAAGTTAACCTAGGTCAATGGTTAAAGTCAACTATTAAAAGTCAACAGACTAGTCAAAGTCAACCTTAGTCAAACAGTCAATCAGTGGTCAAAGGTTAAATCGAAGTCAAACTGTGAATATGTCATGTTTCACAGGATAAGTACTACAGTGTCATGTTTCACAAGCTTTTAGAAAAATTTAGGCAGAGTTTCTTTTCGTAAATTTGACATATTTCGCAAAATGAGAACACCTATCATGTTTTGCATAAATGTGACAATCATATTTTGCAGACTAGAAATGTGACGTATTTCGCACAATGAGTACCTAAACATATTTCGTAAAGTGTACCTAAACATATTTCGCATGATAGGCACAAACATATTTTGCACATCTTGACCTGGACATATTTCGCATGATTCATATCAACTTAACACAAATTTTATTCATGTTTAATGTTTAAACCTTATTCACAACCATCAAGCATCATTCAAGAATCATATCAGAACACAATTTCATCAAGATTTAACAATTTTAAAGTTGTACCAAGAATTTGATCACTTGATTGATTTCCACACTTCCTTATAGCAATCATGCACAAAGGAACTAGTTAAGCAATTCTAGGGGACATAGAGCAGTTAACCATCATAGAAATACCAACATCATGCATTCTTACACCACTTATTGCATATTTCGCACCCAAGGACATTAATAATCAAACCAATGATGACCTAAGATATTAAAAACATACAACAAGGGTATAATGATGAAAAAATTGTTAGAAACACAAAAAGTATCGGTCACTACCAATAATAGTTAGTCAAAGCCCGTAGTTAGTCAAATGTAATGATATTAATCTAATTGGGCCAAAAGGCCCATGGAAAGCCCACAAGCTCTCCATGGCCGGCCACACTTAGGGTATAAATACCCTCTCCATGCCTTGGAGAGGATGTTGGTTGTTCATTATTTTCACACACATAATACAAGTTTTCTTGTATGTTTCTTTCTCTCTCTAAAATGTTCATCCAACCACTCTCTCTCTAAAACCACCTATTTTTCTCTTCTTGTATGTTATGTGATTATTCTTCAATTGGTATCAAGATCCATGGAGTGATTTGCTTAGTTTTTATGTTTGTTTTCTTTTGGTTCGTTTCTTTCTTTCAAACTGTAGCCTCTTCTTGTTTTTTCATTGTTTTTTGAAGCTAACATATACACTAAAAGATCATTTACAAAGGTAATCTTGATCTATATCTTTAGGATATAGGTGTATAAGCTTTGAATCAAGAAAAACTCTTTTTTTTTACAACTTTGATTTTCGAAAAAGTCTTATAAAGTACAAATCTTGATTTCAAAATTTTTGGCTTAAAAACCATAAAGTTTGGATTTTTAAGGTACCTGTTGGCTTAGTAATACTAGTTGTACAAGAAAATTTAGGAAAAAAACAATCAAAATTTAGTCTTTTTATGTTTTTGAGATTTTGTGTTTCGTCCAAGTGTTAACCGGATTGGCAATTTTTTTTTTGTTTTAACCGATTTCGCAACTTTTCAGTCTTAACCGAATTGGCAGTCTTTAGTTATAACCGAATTAGCATCCTCTCAAGTATAACCGAATTAGCAGCTTGAAGCTTCAATCGAATTCGCAGTTATCAAGTTCAACCGAATTCGTAGATACCAAGCTTAACTGAATTAGCAGCTTGCAGTGTCAACCGAATTCGCAGCTATCAAGTTTAACCGAATTTGCAGTTTTGCAAACTTAACCGAATTAGCAGTTTTGCAAGCCTAACTGAATTAGCAGTTTTGCAAGCTTAACCAAATTTGCAGTTTTACTTGACAACCTAATTCATAATTTTTCATTTAGACACCGAATTTGCAACTTAACTTAAAACTCTCAAATTTGTTAAAAAATTATACGGTTTATTTCTGTGACTCATAAAATCCCGTGAAACATTCACTTGTTTTCTTGGTTTTGTCAATAATTGTAAAATCCTGTGTAGTTTCAAGACATAAAACACTCAAAAGACAACTCATAACAACACAATCACTTTCAATCACCGTTCGATCAAACAAGTAATCTTTTAACATACAACTTTTACAATGACGACTCTTGCTGACAAAGCGATTCTTTCTGGTGCTGACAATCGTCCACCTATGTTGGAAAAAGATATGTACAATTCTTGGAAAAGCATAATGGAGCTATACATGATGAATAGACAACATGGACGAATGATCCTTGAATCCATTGAAAATGGTCCACTCATCTGGCCTACGATTGATGAGAATGGAGTGATTAGACCAAAGAAATATTCTGAGTTATCTGCTACGGAAGCAATTCAAGCTGATTGTGATGTCAAGGCAACAAATATCATTCTCCAAGGATTACCACTAGAGGTCTATGCACTTGTTAGCAATCATCGAATCTCCAAGGAACTTTGGGAAATAATTCAACTTCTCATGCAAGGAACTTCATTGACGAAACAGGAAAGAGAGTGTAAGCTTTATGATGAAACAGGAAAGACATGAACATCTACAATATGAAACTGGAACAATTTCAAGTAAACATCAAGTTTTTGAATACCCTTCCTCCTGAGTGGAGAAAATTTGTGACCGATGTCAAACTGGTCCAGGACTTGTACACAACTAATATTGATCAGCTTCATGCTTACTTGGGACAACATGAATTTCATGCAAATGAAGTTCGTTTAATGCATGAACGCAACTCAGATCCACTTGATTTGGTTGCAACCCATCAGATGACCCAATCTCCTTATCAAATTCATCAGAACTCATACCAAAAATCTCAATTTCAACCACAAGTTTCACTATATCAGTCTCCACAGTATGGATCACCTTATCAGTCTCAACAATACTCAACCAATCAACCATCAACCATCAACTCCTCTTTCAATCACTTACCCATCCAACGATTATCAGTCATCAGTTCACCACAACGTTTATTCTTCATAAACATCCATCTCCCAATTGGAATATGCTCCTACAGTTAACCAACAACCACAACAACATGAATTTCCCCAACTAGACTCGGGTCTAATTGTTCTAGTGTTTAAGCAAGGTGACGATCCCATTGATGCCATCAACCATATGATGTCATTCCTATCAGCTGTCGTCACATCCCGCTATCCTACCACCAATAACCAGCTGAGAAATTTGTCAAACCCTAGGCAACAAGCTACCATTAATGATGGAAGAGTGACTTTACAACCAGTACATGGGAGGAAAATTTCTTTTGCTATGGGTACAACTAGGACCTACACTCCAGGAGCAAGTGGAAGCAATCCTACAGGGAAACAAAGGACTGTTATTTGTTACAACTGCAAAGGGGAAGGACACATGTCCAAACAGTGCACTAAACTGTTGGGATTCTTGATTTGATGAGACAAATTAAATAAAAGAATGAAACAAAAGGACTAAAAACGTCATTAAAGAATTCTACAAGCTAGTGGAGAATATGTAGATTTTGAAAGATCTCCTTAAGAAGATAAAGATAACAGGAGATATTCTCTAAATATTTAAAAGATTTACTTGTCTAATGTTTATCTTCCTTTGTAAGTCTTGATCCCTATATAAAGAGATTATAGACACATAGTTTTGGGAGAACCAAAAATATGTAGACATCTTATAAAGGTGTGTGTGAGTTCTAGGCGTGAGTTCTCTAAGTAGACGCCTAGAAGTTGTGTGTAGCCCCAATGATCTTTGATCCCTGTTAGATTGTAACCATTCTAGAATTGATCATCTAGAATTGAGGCTTGATGGAAACGTATGGTAATAAAACCTTGTTTAAATAACATTGAATTATGTTCATTATATTTCGCTGAATTGTATCTATATTCTTTGTTATTTTTGTTAATCCTAGATATAAAATATCTAACAAATCCGAGCTTAAAACAATCTTATGGTCTTCACAATTGGTATCTGAGCTTAATTAGGGTTTGTCAAACCCTAATTATAATCAAAACAGAAAGCATGTTTTTATGTATAAACGACATCAAGGGAAGGGCAACAAGTGTTTCTTGGTTCGATATCAATGTTGTGTTACAGTAAACATGATGCTTCGTTTAAGGAGAATGCTAATTTGTGACGGATTAGTGACAACTTTGTGACACTAAAAAGCGTCGTCTGGATACTTAAAAAAATGTATCCTTAAACAGTGGTTACAAATTAGTACTGTTCGCTTTGATGTTTCTACTACCAAGAATACACGAAGTTTTTTGGCTTTCGTTTGACACAACAAGCAGTCGATGCTATGAACAAGAGAAGAAGCAGCAAGTATCAACATGATTGAAGGTACAAAGAAGCAGCAGACATATAAGCTGATAATTAGAAGTATAGATGTTAATGCTGCTCGTTATGTTTTAGTGCTGCCAATGGCAGTTAATACTGCTAGCCTTATCTTTGAAGGTTAGTGCTGCTGCTTATGATTATTAGTGCTGCTTATGTAAGTTAGTGCTGCCAGGAGACGTTAATACTGCCAAGTAACTGGTTAATGCTGCCAAAGGAAGATTAGTGCTGCCAGTTCATGTTAATGCTGCTATCACTAAAGGTTAATGCTGCCAGTTTATACTTAGTGCTGCTAGTATGATTAATGCTGCTAGTATATTTTTAATGCTGCCAGTATTAAGTTTCTGCTGCTAGGGTAAATGTTAGCAGTTACTACTGTTGAACTTAAACCAAGGTTAGTGCTGCTCATATACTTAATACTGCCAATAGAAGGAGTTACTACTATTGGTTACTACTGCTTGGTTTAAGGGGAAGCTAGTGTGTTTGGATTCAGATTCACTTAAAATTTATAAAGGCTAGTTTTGGAATTTATTGGATTAATTGGTTACGAAGAAGATTGTTTATCACTTATTTGAAGTTGAAGTGGAATTACTTGGGTACGTGTTTTATCATATCTTAAACGTCTTACAACTTTGTTTGTGTTTTCAATGTTGTGACGAAGACTTGACAAATCTAGCAAAGGTGTGTGATTTTTCTTATGGTGCTCAATGCTTGCATTTGCTATCACTTTGGTTAGGTGTCTCATAGAAGATGAGGAAAATTGTCAAGAGATTACGGTCTCCTTATACATTGGTTTTGGGTATACATTCGAAGTCACGTGGATAGTACAAGACATAAGACACAAGTTTGGGTTATTCTACTTCAGCATCAAATTGGTAATACTTAGTTTTCTTCATTAGTAATCATTACATAGAGCCTACATTCAAGAAATGGTTAACATATGGGTTTCAGGGGAAGCTTATTGTTAAAATGTTTAACCATTTACATGCACCACATGAGGTGAAGGTTTTTACTACTGCTAGTCATAATTACTACTGCTAGTGTAAGTTTCTACTACTCAAGTTCATTTTTCTTATTGTGCTTAATGGTGGGTGATTTGAGGAATTAGAAGGCTTAGATTAGAAGTGTGATATTGGTTTGAAGTGTTTGAAATCAAAGTTGCTTATATTCATATGTCCCCTATTGGATTATGACAAAAAAGGGAAGAAGATGTTAACAGGTACAATTGACAACTTATAGATCCTTGGTGTGGCATGGTACAAAGGAAATCTATTTAAGGGGAAGTTTTGTTTCATTCAAGGAGATGATTACATCTCAACTTCAGGGAAAGTTTTAGCTTTATGATGAAGTTCGTACACGACTTTGTTTGTTTTGTCATCATCAAATAGGGGAAGTTTGTTGGGATTCTTGATTTGATGAGACAAAGTAAACAAAAGAATGAAACAAAAGGACTAAAAACGTCATTAAAGAATTCTACAAGCTGGTGGAGAATATGTAGATTCTGGAAGATCTCCTTAAGAAGATAAAGATAACAGGAGATATTCTCTAAATATTTAAAAGATTTACTTGTCTAATGTTTATCTTCCTTTGTAAGTCTTGATCTCTCCCTATATAAAGAGATCATAGACATATAGTTTTGGGTGCACAGAAAATATGTAGACGTCTTATAAAGGTATGTGTGAGTTCTAGGCGTGAGTTCTCTAAGTAGACGCCTAAAAGTTGTGTGTAGCCCCAAGGATCTTTAATCCCTGTTAGATTGTAAACGTTCTAGAATTGATCATCTAGAATTGGGGCTTGATGGAAACGTATGGTAATAAAACCTTGTTTAAATAACATTGAATCGTGTTCATTATATTCCACTGCATTGTATCTATATTCTTTGTTATTTTTGTTAATCCTAAATATAAAAGATCTAACCAATCTGAGCTTAAAACGATCTTATGGTCTTCACATAAACCTAAAAGAAAACGGGATGATTCTTGGTTTAAGGATAAAGTGTTACTGGTACAAGCTCAAGCAAATGGTTAAATTCTACATGAGGAGGAACTAGCATTTTTGGCAGATCTAGGAACAGCAGAAGGTCAAGCTACACAGACTGTCATTACTCATAATGCTGCATATCAAGCCGATGATTTGGATGCATATGACTCTGATTGTGATGAACTCAACACTGCCAAAGTTGCTCTCATGGCAAATTTATCTCATTATGGTTTAGATGCTCTCGCTGAGGTACACAATTCTGATAATGTGGATAACAATATGATTAATCAAGGTGTATAGGTGATGCCGTCTTCTGAACAATCGAATGTTGTGAACTAATTAGAGACTGAAATAAACAGTGATAGCAATATCATTCCTTATTCTCAGTATGTGACAGAATCAAAATAGGCAGCTATTCAGAATTCTAACTCATCTGCACAACAAGATGCACTGATATTATATGTGATTGAACAACTAAAACCCAAGTAGTTAATTGTACCAAGATAAATCTAGACAATAAAAGTGTCAATGATACTTTAACTGCTGAGCTTGAAAGATATAAGGAACAAGTTAAAATTTTGAAAGAAGGACAAAATGTTGATTTAAAGAGTAAAGATAATGTTTCAGACTCGTGTGAACAGTATGTAGAGATTGATCATCTTAAACAAGCTCTTTCAGAACATTTAAAATAAAATGAATCTTTAATGCAAACAGTTACTCTTCTCAAAAATGATTTTAAGAAAGAAGAATCTAGAAACATTGATAGAGAGATTGCTTTAGAAAAGAAAGTTAATACTACACCAGTCGATTATGTTGCTCTTAACCAACTTTCTCAAGATTTTTAAACATGATTTGTTCCACAAGCTGAATTATCTGCTGAACAAGCCTTTTGGTCTCAGAATTCTATGAATTCTTCAGATCCTACTCCTTCTTGTAGACCCACTAAAGTTGAGGTTACAAAAGAACTTCTTAAAGTTAGCATGGTAAATACGAGTTTGAAGAAACTTAAACACCATCTTGCTGGCTTTGATGTGGTTGTCAAAGAAAGAACCACAGCCACAGTCATCACTGAGGGCTCGTGGGGGTTTGAACATACAAAAGCTTGTGTTAGGGATGGAATAATTCCATTTGTAAAAGCTCCAAAGGATTTATTCAATACATTCGATCAATATTTGATTGATGAACTTTCTGAAGTCCAAAATGTCTTTCATCAAATGGAACAGGCTGTGGAACAACATCGTTTAGAATCAAAAACATTTGGTTTTAGGGAAGGCCTATTGTTAAAATGTATAAACTTTAACCTGCACCATATGAGGTGAAGTTTTTACTACTGCTAGTCATTATTACTACTGCGAGTGCAAGTTTCTACTACATAAGTCATTTTTTCCTTATTGTGCTAATGGGTGGGTGCTTTGAGAACTAGAAGGCTTAAGATTAAGAATGATGATATTGATTTGAATGTTTGAAATCAAAGTTGCTTTATTCATTAAGTCCCCTATTTGGATTATGACAAAAAAGGGAAGAAAATGTTGAAACGAGGAATAACATATTGGCAACTTATAGATCCCTTGGTGTGGCAGGTACAAAGGAATCATTTAAGAGGAAGTTTTGTTTCGATTTAGGGAGATGAGTACATCTCAACTTCAGGGGAAGCCTTTGGGCTTTATTAATGAGTTCATACACGACATTTGTTTGTTTTGACATCATCAAATAGGGAAGAATTGTGATTCTATGAATTGATGAGACAAAGTATACAAAAGAATGAAACAAAAGGACTAAAAACATCATTAAAGAATTCTACAAGCGGTGAGAATATGTAGATTCAAAAGATCTCTTAAGAAATATAGAAAAACAGAGATATTCTCTAAATAATTAAAAGATTTACTTGTCTAAAATGTTTTATCCTTCTTTGTAATTCCTTGTCTCCTCCCTAATATAAAAGATCAAAGACAAATAGTTTTTTTGGGTGCACAAAAATATGTAGACCGTCTTATAGAAGTTGTGTGTGAGTTCTAGCGTGAGGTCTCTAATTAGACGCCTAAAGTGTTGTACCCAAAGGATCTTTGATCCCTGTTAATTGTAACCATTTTGTATCCTAAATAGATCATCTAGAATTGGGGCTTGGTGGAAACGTATGGTAATAAAACCTTGTTTAAATAACATTGAATCGTGTTCATTATATTCCGCTGCATTGTATCTATATTCTTTGTTATTTTTGTTAATACTAGATATAAAAGATCTAACCAATCTGAGCTTAAAACGATCTTATGGTCTTCACATAAACCTAAAAGAAAACGGGATGATTCGTGGTTTAAGGATAAAGTGTTTGCTGTACCAAGAAGCTCAGCAAATGTCTAATTCTAACATGAGGAGGAACTACAATTTTTTGCAGATCCTAGGAACACAGAAGACAAGCCACAACAGACTGTCATTACTATAATGCGCTTATCAAGCCGATGATTTAATGTATAATGACTCCATTGAGAATGAACTCAAAACTGCCAAAGTGCCTCTCATGCAAATTTATCTCATTATGGTTCAGATGCCTCAGGCTGAGGTACACAATTCTGATAATTTGGATAACATTGATTAATCAAGGTGTAATAGGGTATGCCGTCTTCTGAACAAATCGAAATGTTGTACTAATTAAGACTGAAATAAACATTGATAGCAATATCAATTTTCCTTATACTCAGTATGTACAAGAATCTAAAATAGGCACTTGTTCAGAATTCTAACTCATCTCACATCTAATTAATGCAACTGATATAATGGTGATTGAACAACTAAATAACCCAAGTATTAATTGTATCAAGATAAAATCTAACGAATAAAAAGTGTCAATGATACTTTAACGTTGACTTGAAAGATAAAGGAACAAGTTAAAATTTTGAAAAAGGGACAAAATGATGAGTTTAAAGAGTAAAGATAATGTTTCAGACTCGTGTGAATAGTCTGTAGAGATTGATCATCTTAAACAAACTCTTTCAGAACATTTAAAATAAAATGAATCTTTAATGCAAACAGTTATGGTGTATAGTTTTATATACCTAATATATATAAAATAAAATACTTCAAAGAGTAATAAAGAAAATTCCCTAAGGAAAATTCACTCTCAAAAATATATATAATATAATATATAATACGTATATTAAACCGGATAAATATGATCACCCGGGTCGTTTCCCCAACGACTAGCGAAATTGAAACCTCGTTTAAGCTTGGATTATGATTTGAATAAGAAAATAGATGATTTGATGATCTATGGCTACTAAATAAAAAGCAACAATTAAAATTGAAAATTAAAGGCAAATTAAACAATTAAACAAATATGGAAATCAAATAAAACGCGACAATTAAGCAAGTAACTAAATTTTACTCCTAAAAATGTAAACTAAATTTCTAAACCTAAGATAGGATAAAAGAAAATTTTAGGAAAAAGAAAAACATTTTTTTGATTGTTTTTAAATTTATTATGAATTAAAAACTAATTAATCAAATTAAATCTTAAAATATAGCAAATTAAGTACTAAAAATTGGAACAAGATTTTTAAGCTTAGAAAAGTCTAAAATCACATAAAAACTCAGAAAACTATTTTTAAAATTAAATTCCTATTTTTAAAATTAAAAACAAAGCTTAAAAATGAAAATAAAATCTAAGAATGTGTAAAATGATTTAACTGAATGTAAAACCTAAAGCTATTTTTATAAAACTAAAAACTTTTTATTTTGATTTTCGAAACTTTTTTGCTATTTTTTTATTGATTTTATAAGAATTTTAACTTTCGAAATTGATTAAAAATAAGAATAAGCTGGAAAAATCTAAAAAAATTCAGAGTAAATCCTAAAACACTGAGCATGAACGACTATAAAAATAAGAAAACCCAATTGCTAAACGAATAAGCCCTCAATGAGCTTATATATGCTAAGGCTTATTATTGAAAAGGAAATGGGAAAAGGAAAATGAAAACGTGTACTAGTATTAAATTGTGTGTGATATGGATGGATGAGCTAATGTAGCAAACTGGTTAACATGTTGGATCTTTAAGTGTGAGGTCGTGGGTTCGAGTGTGGGAAACACCTTTTTGCACTTTTTTTATTTTTGACTTTTATGAAAAACTAAATACTAGGATTTATAGAAGACACCAAAATAAGCTACTTTAATAAAGAGGACCTAAACTGAAACTAACTAATAAGCTCAAAAATAGCTTATCAAAAAGCTGTCACAGAAAGTGAAGGATTTGGGCTTATTTTCACTTTAAACAGCTATAATAAGCTCAAATTAAGCTCAATTTTAAAAAGGAAAGAAGATCCTGAGAGCTTATGATGTGCTTAATCTATCAATGAAAAGAGATTTGAGCTTAAAACACTAGAGAACAACTGAAAATGATGATGAAAGTAGCATACTCAGGAAATAAGCCAAAGTGCTCAAAACCAAATTAAGCTCAAATGTTCAAAAAGCAAACCTAGGCCTTAAGCTTTTGTAAACTAAACAAAAAACTTATAAACTACTTATTTAAACTATAAATTCTAACCTTATAAGCTAGTATTTTGAATTTAAAGTCTAGAATCTAAATGGTACTGTTTTTGAATTTTTTTTTTTGGTTTTCATAGTTGAAATTTGACAGCTAAATAAGCTAGGAGAATAAGCTAGAAAATAAAATTTAAGTCTTAATCTATATTAAGCTATAACTAATCTTAATCCTACATTAACCTTAGAAACTAAAACTATTATTACTTAGTTAAAAATTAAGCTAAAAGTGACAGCAGTACTAACTGTATGTTAGTACTGATGCACTTGACACAAGCAAAAAACAATAATGCAGGTTACCTTTAGGTGTAACCCTGCACTTATAAACACTCAAGTGAGTGAGGCAAACAAGATTTAAGTGCACACAATAACTAAAATAGCTCAAATTCAAATGAAGCAATCAAAACTTAAACTACAAAGTACCCTGGTGCAGGAACATGCATAATAAGCTCTAATCTTTTCATTTTCAAAATCTAACTTATAAAAACTCTTTAACTATCAATTTTAAATGAAATTTAAACTAATTCAATGAAAAACTAAAACTCACTTTGACTATTTGTGGTCAAAGAAGCTTATTCCAAACACCCCTTTAAAGTGATGACAGGTTTGAGTTAAAGCTTAAATTGCAAATCTAATTAACAAGTATTAATTACCAGATAAAAACTAGCTTTTAACTAACTTATTAAACATAAACTAACAATTAAAAAGCTTAGACAGAGATCTAATTAACTAATCTAACCAATTTTAGGATTTTTAAGTTTTATGACAATATATTTAAAAAAAAACTATAATCTACTTTATTTAAACTAAAACAGAATTATAAAGCAAAATAAGATTTAAGCTAAGCACAATTAAGCAATTAGAAAGTAAAATAAGCACAATCAATAAGCTATTAAGCAGATAAGCAAAATCTAAATATAGAAAACTTAGTTCAAAAGGAGAATAAGGGAAACTTACATAATCCTCTAGCTAAACAAGAAGAACCAAAAGGGCAGCTACAAGCTCTAGCTTATTCATGTGAATAAGCTAGTAATAGTCCATGGGGATCCTTCCATTTTAGATCCCCCTTCCATAAGCTCACAAATCCAAAAGCTAAAGTTATTAGTCATTTTAAGCTGATTATAAGTTTAGATATGATTAAGGCTGGATTAAGTGAGCTCAATTTTCAGCTTATAGACTGAAAGAGCTTATTTTAGCTTGTTGAGCTTTAGCTTAACATCAAAATAAGAAAAATGAGAGCTTATGAATTTAAACAAGAGAGCTTTTGAGAGATTTAAATCAACTGAATTTCATTAATAAAAAGATTGATTACAATATTTAAAAGGAAAGTTACAAGGTTTTTAAAAGGAAAAATTAAGCTAAAACTTAAATCTAAAAGCTACTAAAAAACTAGATCCTTGTGTGTATGAGGTGAGAGCCTATTTATAGCCATTTGGTGAAGCTTCCAGACCCTTGCCTTGCTATACACTCCTCTTAATCTCATCCCTTCATTTCCTTCAATGATTGGATCACAAATATTGGCCGTTGGATTGAATGTGGACACTTGAGGATTGCCAAGCTGTCATTCTTTGATTATGACAGCTTGTGCTTCTTTTATGAGTAGTTTAGTGCAAAAACCCACCAATATGTGTGCTTTCTCCATCTCCACG
>BQNB010015572.1:0-34988 GCA_026074375.1 Tanacetum coccineum
TAGTAGTATTATAATTATATATTTTATAGGTACGTAAGACTGCAATCATGTCCCCTCCAAGAACATCCAGGTAGTAATGAAAACCATATGTACCCATCACAGGTGTCCCCTCCAAGAACACCCGGGCAATAATGAATATGTACCCCTCGCAGGTGTCTCCTCCAAGAACATCCGGGCATTAATGAATATGTACCCCTCGCAGGTGTCCCCTCCAAGAACACCCGAGCATTAATGAATATGTACCCCTCGCAGGTGTCCCCTCCAAGAACACCCGGGCATTAACTTGTAGTTATCATATCAATCCGCTTAAGCTAATCCGTAATTATTTCAAAAGTAAAGTATGTATTTGTGACCATAAATGAAGTCAAAGTAATGTATCCCATAGAAAGCTATGTAAATGAGTATGTAACAAAGCATGTTCTCACCCCAAAAATATATGTAAAACAAGTAAAACATGGGGCTATAAACTCACCTTGATGATGTGGAACAATTGACAGAAATGCACATATAAAGCACAACACAAATAGAAACCAGAACGGCTCGACTAAAAAGTTGCGGTTTATCTTAACGGCTATGACCCGCTAGCCTAGGATAATGTAGTTGGGTTTTCCGATGGGTGGTCACATCAACGCGATACGTTAATAAAAGATTTAGATTTCAAGTTGTGATAATTTGGTGGTTGGTTAAATAAAATAAATTGAAAAGTAACGCAAAGTATGTAATATATTCCGTATATATTACATATGAAAAATGAACAAGTATATAATTCATATCGTGAATTATATAACAAAGACAAACAATCAAAAGAATTATTCGAAGTGTATATAATACGCGACGTGTATTATATATGAAAATAAAATAAAAGTATATAATACCTTGCAAGTATTATATAAAAAACATGAGAAAAATAATTAAGACAACTTAATTCGACACGTGTTTGGAAATCACCAATTAAATTAATAAAGCGCTTTTTCATAAAACTAAACATACGTTTTAAAGTTTCGGATAAAGTAACCGATGTTTTTAAAGTTTTCGCAGAAGTTATGTTTTTATCTTCTAATCGGGAATCATAAAATAATATTTTACAATTTAGTATTTCGTTTCCTTGACGGGTTGTAGCTAAAATAATTGTCTTATTTGTAAAAGTATAGTTTCGTTTGTTTGTCGGGTAATTGTATAATAACGAATTAATAATCTTAAAAATATATAACTTCGTCCTTTATCGGTTTTTCTAACATAATAGAGAAATTATTAGTGAAAATTACTAGTATAAGAAAATTTATAGAAATTTCGGCATGACTTATTCGCTTATAAAACGTTTCCCATTTTTACAAAACTCAATGTTTTTCCTTTTATCAAACTAAGTTGCAATATACTCGCGTGATCAATATATATAATTAGACGAGATCAAATAAAATATAACATATTTATTTAACCATTAACCACCATTTAATCCGGTTTTATATTTATAAAATCTTACGATATATTTATTAATCGATTTATATAAATCAAACACACCCTAAAGGTTGTTTTCTACTTAAATGACCTAATTGAAATTAGAGCTCATGCTTTAAAACTTTTTGACTTTGATAGATTATTAATATGGTTATTTAGTAACCGTCTACATTTATATCGAAGACTTACGTATGCAATATAAATAATTTTTTTATTTTCAATGATAAAGTCATTGAGGATCTTCATGTGTGATGCAAGTGATTTTGCTGTAGGGGCAGTCCTCGGGCAACGTAAGACCAAGCACTTCCAACCGATACACTATGCAAGCAAGACTATGACCGAGGCTCAAGCACATTACACTACAACGGAAAAAGAATTACTTGCCGTGGTGTATGCTTTCGAGAAATTCCGGCCATATCTTGTCTTGTCCAAAAGTATAGTGTATACGGACCACTCGGCTCTTAAGTACTTGCTTGCTAAGCAGGATGCTAAGCCAAGATTGCTCCGGTGGATTTTGCTGCTCCAAGAATTTGATGTCGTTATCCGTGATAAAAAAGGAGCAGAAAATCTCGCCGCAGACCACCTTTCTAGACTTGAAAATCCCCATCAAAGTGAGCTCGAGAAAAAGGAAATTACGGAAACATTTCCTCTCGAGACACTTGGGATGGTTACCTTTCGTGGTGATGATAATGCCCCATGGTTTGCCGATTTTGCAAACTACCATGCGGGAAATTTTGTGATCAAAGGGATGTCGTCCCAACAGAAAAGAAAGTTTTTCAAAGACGTCAATAGACCGACGTCAAACACTACTTTTGGGACGACCCCTTTCTATTCAAGATCTGTGCAGACCAAGTAATTAGGCGTTGTGTTTCGGGGCAAGAAGCTTTTGACATTCTTAAAGCTTGCCACAGTGGACCCACCGGGGACCCTACGGAGCTCCAATTACAACAGCTAAAAAAGGTCTTCGATTCAGATTCTATTGGCCCACAATCTACAAGGATGCCCACGACTTTGTCACCCACATTGACATTTGTCAACGTCAAGGCAAAATTTCGCAACGTGATGAGATGCCACAAAATTCCATCCAAGTTTGCGAAATCTTTGACATTGGAGGGGGGGCATTTGACTTTATGGGTCCGTTCCATCTTCAAGAGGGAGAACGAAATATATAGCTCGTGGCCGTTGATTACTTATCAAAATGGGTTGAAGCGAAAGCGCTCCCACCATGATGCCCTAGTTCTGTTTGTAAATTTCATTTCTTAAATCTCTCTCTCCTGATTTGGTGCCGCCCTTCGACAATCATTAATGATCGCGGAACCCATTTTTGAGTAGGTTCTGTTAAATGAATGACCAATTTTTCCAAAGGTCATGCTTAAATACGGAGTTACTCATCGTCTCTCCACCGCGTTATCACCCACAAACAAGTGGAACCAAGTTGAGGTATCCAATCGTGTTTGAAAAGAAAATATTCTGGAAAGGACCGTAGCTAAAATCGTGCCATCTTGGTCGGAAAAAGGAATAAATAGATGATAGCACTTTGGGCTTCGCCGCACAGCTTACAAAAACACCCAACGGGTGTACTCCAATAAGTTTGTGTACGGGAAGGCAATGTCACTTCCCTCCGATCGAAGCTCGAGCACAAAGCCTTACTGGGGCCTAAGCATAACCAACTTTGATATCAAAACAGCAGGTGATCACAGAAAATTCATCTCAAATGAACTTAATGAACTTCGTGATCATGCTATGAAAAGCCTTTGATCTATAAAGAAGAAAACAAAGAGCAATCCATGATGCTAAGATTAAAAACCGCGTTTTCAACGTTGGTGATCGTGTTCTCCTCTTCAACTCTAGACTGAAGATTTTCTCGGGCAAATTGAAATCCCGTTGGTCCGGACCATTCACCATTGTTCAAGTATTTCCTTATGGCACCGTCGAGTTATCTCAAAACTCCGGGCCCAACTTTAAAGTGAATGGTCATCGTATAAAACACTATTTTGGAGGGGACATACCAACCGAGGTTGTCCCGGACCTCCAGACATTCCCCATGGACCAATAAATTCGGGGGACGGGTCAAGCGTCGGGACCTAAAACAAGCGCTTCGTGGGAGGCACCCCATGCTTATCAGTAGTAGTAATAAATAAGTGTTTTTGTGTGAGAAGGCTTACATTTTCCATTACCCGTGTTTTGTCCATGTTTTGTGTGCTTTGTGTTGTATGTCCAGGATTTCCCGGATTGTGAAGACTCTCGTGCTCGCAGTATCCACAAGAGTTTCACATCCTCAGCTTCATTTTGGGAATCCAGTATCCAAATCTAATCGACTAACGTTTTATCTTTTGGCACACTTCATAAACGGCCCTTTGAAACATCGAGGACGATGTTTAGTTCTAGTATGGGGGGGATCTTCGATTTGATTTTTGCCTGCAGTCGTTGTTATCACGTAATCCCGTTTTTACCACCAAATTTTTGCAAAAATACCAAAAAAATGAAAAAATTTAAAAATTTTCAAAAATAAAATAAGTGTTTTGTCACAGTTTTGACTTTCCTAAATGGGTAGAATGAGAATAATTTTTGACTCGATCGGGCGTGTTGAGCCCTAGCTAGTTCCTCAACTTACCACTGGTAGGCTAAGCTTTCACGAATTCGATTGCTTCGAATTTTAATAAGGTGAAGAACAAGAAGTGATAGAGTTAAATATAAGTTTATGTGCTGAACAAAAACTTATATGAGTAACTTGTGGCTTTTTCTCCCATTAGCTTCTAATCCACCTAATCATACGTACTCAATTCAGTTCAACTAAGTCAATCAATGTTTTTAGAAAAAGCTTCAAATTTGTAACTTGATTCTTTAAAGCGAGATTTTTCTGTTCTTAATAATTCGAAAGTTAAAATGCCAAAGAAGCATGAATGAAGTATGAATGCAAAAATGCATGAATATTGAAATTTTGCCAATGAAGCATACATTTGATTATATGGAGCAAGTAAAAGATGTGTCGTGATATCCCACTCCGCTAACCACGAGGTGGGGGTTCAAACTAAGACATCTTTACTTCTAAGGATTTGGTGTGTTGTGATATCTCACCAGGAAGCGAGGTCTAGGTGAGGGTTCAAACTAAGACACAAATCCTTAGCCATATTAGGAAGAAGGTGTTGTTGTGATTTCCCACTACGCTAGCAACGGGGTGGGTTTTCAAACTAAGAACATCGGTCGTTGGTTGTGATATCCTACTAGGGAGCGAGGCCTAGGTAGGTGTTCAAACTAAGCAACGCATTCCTAGCTTTAAGAACTTATGATTATAATGATGAAGATGTTGCAAAAAGTTCTACAGTTAAAATCTCGTTCTTTAAAATCAAGTTACAAGGTCTTAATAAGTTGTTGCTTTGAGTCATGATTCATCTTGAATCACGACTATGAAAATAAGTTGATCTATGGTTGAGTTGAAATGAGTACACACATTTAAACCATATATTCATGTTGGGAGTTAAAAGTTCACAAGTCATAAGTATGAGTGCTTAGCATTTAGACTTATATTGACAAATGATCTTGTTTAATTGCTTGGTTTGGAACTAGTGAAAAATCGGGGACGATGAATTTATCCGACAGGACATCCGTAGATTATTCTATGGGCGTTTCTCATTCTATGATCCCAATGTTAATGTAATAAAGGAAGTCAAACAGGTAGTCGAGAAAAGAAAAAGAAAAATCCAAAAATATTAGGGATAGTTAGTGTACAAATAAAAAAAAATGGTGAAAACGGGACTTGTCGAAGCTTTTGATTCTTTAGTTTCCCTTGACAAACACTTTGCTACTTTTCAAAGTTATTAGTCGAGGGAGATTGAGATTCTTAGTTTTCGTAAATGCTTACTTCATAGCATTGCGTGAGGACACGGCAATACCTTAGTATGGGGGATTTTGGTATGTGCTTAAATACACATACCTTTTACCTTTAAAAACGAGCTAAAATAACCAAAAACGGACTTAAAATGCCAAATATATGCTTGTTTTGCTAATTGTATTGTGCAGGAACGGAACTGAGTAATGGAAGGACGAAAAACAAAGCCAAAACGACAAAACCAGACTCGGAATGGAAAAGACTGTGAAAGACAAAGCCAAATCAAAGCCGAAAAGTCAATCAAGTCAAAAAGTCAACAGAAAAGTCAACTGGTCAAAGTCAAAGTCAACCCAAGTCAACCCCGAGGTCAAACTCAAAGAAATATAAGTTTAGGGACTGAAATTGTCAATCCCTAAACTTATATATAAAGAAGAAAAGAGGAAAAGAAAAGAGAAGGGCCATTTTGCAATTTGCTCAAAGTAACAAGTGGGGGGGCAAAACTGCCAACCTCCCTAACTTGTATACACCAAGGACGAATCCTGCAAAGAGTTATATAACTCTTGGGGACTTGTTTTGCCAAGTCCCCAAAGTTATATAACCACAAGGACCATGTATGCAATAAAAGTTATAACCATGAGGGGCCATATTTGCCCATCTCCCAAACAAACACTCTGTTATAACCCTCAAACGATTTTTCCCGCTCGTTTTTCCCTCCCAAACAACTCACGGGTTGTTTAACCCATTTTTACCCTGTGAACCTTCACCACCTCCATGGATAATCAATTTCCCCCTCCTCCACCACCTTTCCCAGTTACAAAGGTGCCATGTTGGCAATCCTACACCCCCCAAGGGCTTGTTCGACGACCAAGATTGATTTTGAATGAAATTGGAGGGCTAGGATTCGTTTGCTTCTCCCCCTCTCACACAACTAACACAAGGGCTCTCTATAAAAGCTGTAGAAGACACAAGAACAAGTAGGAAGTTTTTTTTTTTCAGTTTTGAATTTTTTCGTAATTTTAAGCATTTTTCTTAAGTTTATTTTAGCAATTAAGCTTTAAGCATTTGTAATCTTGTTCTTTCAGCTTGTACTTCTTCATTTGAGGAATAAAATTCAGTTTTCAAAGTTTACTTGTTCTTATTTCCAATAATAAGCCATTTTTGCTCAATAAGCTCTTAATAAGCTCTTTGAGCTTATTCCTGTTAATAAGCTCAAATTCAGCTGGAAACTTGTTAAAAGTTATTAACTTACCTTGGATGAATAAGCTGATATGGATGGCTTATTGGGTTTTCAGCTTAGTTTTAGCTTAATTATAAGCTAAGGGTAGGAAATTTAGAGCTTATTAGGTCTTCAAAGGAGTTCCTCTCCCCCCCCCTTCCCCCCCCCCCCCCCCCCCATTTTTTGAGAAAAGGATCAAAGGTACATTTCTTCAAAATTTTGCTTAATACTGTAGCACAGCTTATTTAGCTTAATTTTCAGCTTATTAATATCTTCTTATGCTAATTTTGTGTGTATAAATGCTTGTTAGTGCTTGTCATTTCATTTCTATTCAACTTGGTAAAAATGTTAAAATGCTTTATTATGTCTTAGTTATTTCCATTGTTTAAATGCTTATAATTCTGCTTTTTACTTGTTTATTGTTTAGTATAGCTTAAGTTGTGTTAGAACTTTAAAATTTTCAGTTTAAGTTAGTGTTTATAAGTTTTTAATCCACTTTCAAAAATTAAGGGGGTGTTTGGGTCAACACTCAAAACGGGTCAAAATGGTTTTGTGAATGGGTTGAGGTCACTCAAGTAGTTTTAGCTTAAGCTTTTAAGCTCATTTAAGCTGTTTTTTTGAGTCTTCAAGTTTGAAAATTGAATTTCAAAGTTTTTCTAAACCATTCTTTAAACTGTGGGATTTTTAAAACACCACAAGTGCTTATTTAGTTAAGCACTTGTGATTCTGAGTTAAGGGTTCAAAAAGAGGGTGTTTTGTGGTGTTAAACAAGCTATAACAAACCCCTTGGTCTTTTGACTTTGTGAGTGATAAATGCTAAATTGTATATATTAAATACCCGGGATTCGCAAATAAAAGCCAAAATAATGCCAAAAGAATAGAAAAATGTGTGCTTTTGTGTCTATTGTGCAGGAAAGGATAAAAAGGACAAAAAGAAGAAAAACCAGTCAAAAACCGACAAGGAACGAAAGAGACAAGAAAAAAAAGAGTGAAGAAACAGCCAAAGATCAAAGCCGGATCAGCCCGACATAGCAAGAAAGGCAGTCAAAGCCCAAAATGAAGTCAAAGGACCAAGAATGACAAGTCTTCAAAGTCTCAAGGGTTTATTTGGAGTTTTAAAGTTTCAAGGACTAAAGTTGCCTAAAGAGGAAAATTGTTTATTAAAGAAGAAAATGAAGAAGGAAAACACAAGGACCAAAACTGCCATTCTCAAACTTGTTTTATAACTACATTTGAGCGGGTGCAATCGCAGGGACCAATTGTGCAATTTCTTCATACATTCAAACTGAAAAACGCGTCTTTGAAACAACTCCAACAAACCTCTAACCGCCCAACTACTTTTCCCGCCTTTTTCGTTAACAACCCAATCACCAAAAATCCACACCCCCGCTCCTTTTTAACACTTAAATTCGTTCACAACCCACTCCCCAATCAAAAATGACCACGTGTCAACACTATTGGTGCGAACACATTGCATCAAACCAATCAATCGGCTATGTAAATCGGGTTCGAATATGCATCAACGGAGGATTAAATGGAGTTTCAAGTAAAATCACTTTCTCTTTACCAATCCTCTATAAATAGGACTTGTAAAGCTCATTTTTGAGTGGTTGTTTTCTGTTTTAAATTTTCAATTTGTAATTCTCTCGTTTTAAGCATTTACTTTAAAAAATTTAAACAATTTTCATTTAAGGACTTGTCATTCTCTTTTCACTTGTATTTTTACAAATTATTCATTGTGTAATAACAATTTAGTTTACCAAAGCTCTTATCTCTTGATTTCAATTTTTAAGCAATTTTCTAAAATAAGTTTAATATGCTCATTTTGAGCTTATTCCTTTCTATCAGCTCAAAATTTAGTTTAAAACATGTTATTATGGCATTCTTATACTTCGTTGTTATCAATTTGAATCAAACGTATAGATAATAAAGGAGATTAGAGTTCTTTTGGGAAGTACAAGGGCAAATAAGTCAAATCTAGCTTAATGAGGTTTTAGAGGCTCGGGAGCCAATAGCACAGCTTCTCTAAGCCACTCACTTACTAGAGTGGCTTTGTGCTGAGATACTTAAAATCTCAGGTTCATTCTCTTCCCCTTTCAATTTAGATTTGAAAGCTTTATATTTCATATTACATTTTGCTTTTGAAAATCCTTATGCTTATACTGTTTTGACTTTCATCCATTAGCTTATAGTGTGATGAGTTTTAAGTTTTTCTAAGTGAAAATTATTGAGGTTTTAGTATTTTACAAAACTGTCATTTTTGAATAATAAGCTAAGTAGAGAAAATACGTCCATTTCTAATAATATGCTGTTCTTCTTAGTGATTAAAAAGCTTAAGTAGGTCATTTTAAATAGAAGTAGATAAAAAGTTTAAGCTGTTTTAGCCTTTAGATAGATTTTAAGCTCAATCTAGCTTTGACAGTTTTAATAAAGGTGTGTTTGGTTTAGCTGTATTTTTGACTCTTTAAAGTCAACAGCATTCTTTCAAAGCTTTTCATAAGTTGTGTTAGGTTTTATATAAGTTTAAAACAAGTTCTAAAAGCTAGTGATTTGAATTCCAAATTTGATTTAAGAGATTTTTTGCACCAGGTGCAGCTTTAGGTGTATATTGTTTCAACTTTTAGAGATTTAGGGCTCAATAGTTTCTATGTTAGCAAGGACTAGATGTAGCAGTACCTAGTGAGTATTGTTTAGAGGTTCATAACCACTGAATTTTAGCTTGCATTTTTGTTACATTTTGCCAAGTGCATCAGCATACAGTTTTCAAACAGATGTTTGTGTTATACATTTTTAGTTCAAATTTAGCTTTATGTCTATTAGGAAAATAGAATCTAGAATTTTTAAACACATTATAGTTCTCATTAGAAATATTTAAGGTTCGCACCATTTAACTTTCATTTATTAAGCTCTTTTAGAGTAGTTATTTTGAACTGGCTCAAATAGTATAGCAGCATCGTTGATTCCTCGTTTAATTTTCATTGCTTTCTTATTTTTAGTTTTAATGTTTAGAAACCTTTAAAAAAAAACAACCTTAAGATTTTTTTGCTTAATCACCTTAGGACAGCTTAAATCCAAATTTTTAGCTTGTAAAGTTCAAAAATAAGCTGTTTAGCTTATTTGAAAAAACTCAAAACAGTTTTAAGTCAAAACTTGCATTTTTTTTAGCTAAATTTTCTTGCTAAACTTGTTAATTCCTAGCTAGTTTTAGTATAGATATCCTTAGGTTACATCTTAAGCTACAATAAGCTTCTTTTGTTTTTAAATTTCATCAAGTAATAAGCCATAAATAAGCCAAAATCCAAAAAGCTTGTTAATCCTTTAGTTACTGTAACAGGTTTGAAATTGCTTATTTTTAGCTTATCCTGTTGTTAAAAGCCCAAAGTGTCTTTGTTAAAGTTGTTAGGAATAAGCTAGTCTATAAGTTTGTAGTTTTAAGTTTTTTCTAATTCTCATTTTTTAATAAGCCAAAATAAGCTAGAATCGTGAGGTCTGTTTTGTACATTTGCCATAATTGAAGGTTACCTGTTTAGCCTATAGTGTAAATTTTCCAAAGTTCGCCCGCCTACCCCGTAGTTTTCCTTTTTACATTTCTTACCCTGTCTTTCTTAGAATAATAAAAAGTTTAATATTTTTAGAATTTAGTTTTAAGAAATTAGGGTTTATATTTTAATTACTAAATGTAGTATACAATTGGTTATAAAATTTAGGCTTTTGTTTCATTAAAATTTTGCACCATTTGTAGTTTATTAAAAACTATTGTTTTCATTTTTCCAGTAAACTTTTATTTCTCGGAATTAAAATGGACTTTAGTTAATTTCTTTACTTAGAAAAATTCATATCAAAAAATAGAAAAATAGTGAAAAAATTAATATTCCTTTTTGCCATAATTTCTTTCTAAATACTAGTATTTTGAAAAATAAGAGTAAAATTTTAGTGATAATTTTTGTAAAAGTTTATTTTTGTTATTTCATTACAAATTTTAGAAATTCATATATAATTCAAAAAATAGTAAAAAAATTCTAAATTCTTTTCTTTTTCCTAAAATTTTCTTTTAAAATTTGTGATTTTTAGGTATAAAATTTGTTAAAAGTCGTGTTTTAGATTTTAAATTTCAATTTTAGCTCGCATTATTACGTTTTGTGCATTTAAATTTCGTGCTATTCTATTGTTTTTAGTTTGTGCTATTATCATTTGTAGTATAACTAAAAGTTCAAAAATCCTTTACTATTCTTAACTCGAATTCGAATTATTCCTAAATTCTCAATTCACGATTTCGTTGGGACACGACTCGAGGAAAAGTACTTCCCGGATAAAAAATATACGAATTGTGTTTTCTTTTGTGAGATCTTTACTTTATATTTCTCTTGTTTGAGAAGTATTTTGGCAAAGAATTCTTACGGGATTAATACTATATAAGTGTATTGAATTTGTTTTACCTCAACCATTATGCATTGTAGACTGCATTTCACTTCTTAATTCTCATTTCAAATTACTAATATGATTTCTCATAGCTTGCATACTAGCCTCATTTGTTTTCTTAAATTTCTCCAAGTCACTCGAACTAGCAACTTAAGTTTGTTGAATCGGAGCTTGATAAGACGTATTTCCTTGGTTGAAGTTATTTCCCCGATTTTGGCTAAACCCTTGATTTTGCACATTCGGTTGAGCAAGACCGGGTGGCCGAAATTGATTAGCTACACTCTGAGGACGATAACCAGTATTTCCCTGATTGTAGTTCACTGCGGCTGCTGAACCATATCCTTGAATATTGTCTTGATAACCCGAAAAAGTGTTGCCATCTGTGGCAGGACACTGTCGGTAAGAATGAGCACCGCCACAAGATTCCTCAACAGCTTTTACGGAAGCTATAGCTAGGGTTACTTTATGTTGTTTAAACATCATGGTCATGGCACTAGTCACGACACTGGCTATCTCTGAAGAATCAACATTACTTGCTTTCACTTGAGAAATAATCGGTTTGTTTCTTAAATTACGAACTTTTGATTTGTTTTCAGTAATTCTCAACACATCTTGTGCACTTCTTTCCAAAAGATTGCCACCGGCGGCAGAATTCAAAAAATCTTGATCAGATGGGTTTAAACCATTGTAGAAGGTATCGAGTTGATGCAATTCGGTAAAACCGTGATGTGGGCATGCTCGAAGGAGATCCTTGAATCGGTCCCATGCCTCATAAAATGTTTTATCAAAACGTTGTTGAAAATTTGAAATTTCATTCCGGAGATTTGTTGTTTTTTAGGGAGGAAAGAAATGGTTAATAAAATTAGACACAAGATCGTCCCAAGTGAGAATAGAACAAGAAGGTTCTTTGTCGAGCCAAATCCAGGCTGGACCATCGATAGAAAATGGAAAAAGCATAAGCTTAATCTATGTATCGGGCACATCTTTGTACTTCAACGTAGAAGTAATCTTGTTAAAATATTGAATATGAGCATGAGGATCTTCTTTCTCAAAACCGAAGAATTGTTTTGAAGTTACAAGATTGATTAGACTATGCTTGAGCTCGAAATGCTCCGCGAGAATGGGTGGTACTACGTTTGCCTCCGCATAACCCTCGGTGGGTGTACGGAGTAATTCCGACATAGTACGTTGATCGGCCATCGTAACTACGAGATTCTCTTCAAGAGAAAATGGTTCGACTCTTTGTTTAGAACGTCTACGATTACGAAGATTCGGAATCGTAGAAGTAGGATTCGTAGAAGGTTTACCAACGAATTTTGAAGAAGAGCGAGTTTGCATACACTAAGAACAAAAGAAGAGAAAATAAAAAAAACAAAAATATTTTTGTAACCAACAATCAAACAAGTGTACGGTAGCTCTCTAGAAAACGCACAAAGAAGCGGAGGAGCGGGTAAGCGCGAAACGTTTTAAAAACCTTCTCCTTTCGGGTCGAAGTTCGTAGCATCGACCCTCCTTATACCTCTCTTATAGTTTATAATCTAAAGGTGAGCCGATTTCACAAGTGACACAACAGTTGTTTTTGTTGTTTTTCAATTTTTTTTGAATTTTTGATTACTTGATAATAGTTTTGATTTTTCTAATAAATCTACGAAAATAAATCGAGAAAAATAAAATATTTTTGTATTTTTTAGTTTTTTATATAAAAGAAAATAATAAAATTATAAACTTTCCCGAGGAAGGGTCTTCAAACACAATCTGAAGCTTCAACGCGATATTCGATACACACTTCCCCGGCAGCGGCGCCAAAAATTGATTCGTCTCCAAATACGTATATAAAGATTATATCAATAATAGTATAGTAATAAGTATTCCGTAAGGATTTAAGAAGATTACTTTTATCCAAAGTAAAATTCAAAACCTTCCTGATTCGTATCCCGACGAAGCGTGAATTGAGAATCGGTTAAGTTCATGATCGCGTGCTTTGAATAATTTCAAGGATTTTGATTTTGGATTCTAATTCTACTTATGAAAATGCAAAAACAATTAAAAGCAAGCAAACAACTAAGGCAAATAAGATTTAAACCTAAAACGATAACGAGAATCCTAAAATGCGACTAAACAAGCAATTAAATCAAATTTTAACCCTACAAACTCAAATTAAATTTCTAAAAATCCTAAATGATTAAAAATAATTTTAGAAAAAAGAATTATATTTTTTTGACTTTTATTTTATTTATTATAAATTAAAAACAGATTTAATCTAAAAATATTATAAACAATATTAAACTAATTTATAAAAGTCTAGAAAATTTATAGAAAAGTACTTTGAACAAATCTAAACTTAAGAAAAATAAAATGGAAAAATAAGCTGAAACAAATAAGCAGCAAATAAGCAAATAAGCTTAAACTGAAAAAGAAACTATATTAATTTAATGGTGCAAGTTATAAACGAAAAAGTCCCAAGGGCAGTTGGTAGTGAGTGTGTGTGTTGAGGTGTTGGCGTTATAAAGGAGAGGTCACAGGTTCAAAACCTGTGGCTTTTTTTTACAAATCATTTTTTATTTGAAAAAGCTAAAGTACCAACTAAAATAAGAACTTTTTGTGAAACAACTTTTTCTAAAAACTTAAAATAAGCTGAAATAAGCTACTTAAAGGTAACAGTTTGGAATTTTTAGACTTAAAGAGCTAAAACTAATTGGCTTTTAAAAGCATTAGCAAATCTCTAATAAGCTAATAAGAAAAGTAAATAAGCTGAAACATACCCTCACCTAGACCTGAAAAGCTTTAAGGACTAAAAATAAGCAAAGATAATAAGCTAAAAAACAATAAATAACCTTTAAGACAGATTGCTAAAAAAAACTAAAGAGGAATTTTAGACCAATTTAGCTAGGATTTAGGAGACATAAGCTCTTAATTAAGCTAAACAACTAAAAGAGATAAAGAGCTAATACTTGAAGAACTGAAATAAGCTGGAAATTCTATCAAAAGCTTAAACAAAATAAGCTAGAAAAGGACTATGAATATGACATATTGGCTAACCAAAACTAAGACTCAAGTAGCTAAACCTGTTTCTTTTTTTTAAAACTCAATAAGCTAAAGGTGAAACAAATAAGCTCAAGACAAACCTTAAGCTAGACTAAATAAGTCCTAAGGAATAAATAAAGCAAACTAAATAGCTAGAAAGTACTAAAAAGTCACAAGACAGTTGATTATGAAACGATTCATAAGGACTATTTAATATCTTTTTAAGCTAAAATAGAAAGGTTTAATTATGCACAAAACTTGGAAATACTTAAGACCTAGAAACACATCTTCTCTCAAATAACACTCACTACAAAAAAGTCATAGAAACTGGTCAAAATTGCCATAAAAGTAGTTTTGGAAACCACTCTTCCGAGGGGGGGGGGGGGTATCTCCATGATCAAAACATATGAAAACCGATTATGCAACCAGTCTTTATTAGAAGAATCGATACCGATTCTCTCCCTAAGAATTGGTCTCCATATTAAAATAAACACACATGTTTTATTGAAAATGGACACTGATTCTCCCGCAACATGTCTTTATAAAAACATCCAACTTGTCTTTATATAGAGTAAAAAGATATGTTTTTATCTCAAAACCTGTCTTTTTTAATCTATTTTTTTTAAATATTTTTGGAATTATTTAATAAATTCCAAAACTTACATATTTAACCCACCAAAATAAAGAAATATAAATACAGCAAATACATATAAACTGATTTAGATAGACCAAAAATGTAAAAATCAATAAATTAAAGTAAATAAAGACAACTTCAATTCAGCTTAACATAAAGCAAATACAAAATTCAAATCAAATTAAATCACTATAATTTAACAAATAACCAGAAATAAAAACACTAGAATTCAACATAATTATTTAGGACTAATCTCACCACAACGTAAACCATACGCCAATGATCGCGTTCAACTCTCTGTTCTCCAACGAACGCTCATTAGTCCAAGGTACCTACAAGTAATTTAATGAAATAAAAACATCAGTAATCTAAAAAACAAGAATTCGCACGTCTGCACGTCTGCTAGTGATCTGCTGTATTGAAAAAAAAAAAAAATTCAAGTAATAGTATTCAAGAATATGCATAAATGTATTGAAATTTCAAACTACAAGGATTGCTTTAAGAACTACTTTATAGCGTTTCAATTCTGTAGTCTGGAATACAAGCATGTTTATAGAATAGCAAACAGGAAATCAAACAGGGCTAAGAAATACAAACATATAATGATAACATTGCGTAGCTACTTGATAATCATTGCACACATGTTCAATTTAGATGTTTAATGTTTCAAACCTATTAGCATGTCTAGTCTCAGCCCTATTTACTCTGCATCAAAATTGAAGTTCTATTCAGGCAACACAATAAGTGTTGTATTATGCCTTTGAATTGTTGCATTACGCATAAAGCGTTTTTTTGAACATTTGCAAATATCAAAGACCATTTTCAAATGATATTGTCTGTTTTAACATTTCTTTAATCTTGTGAAGTAAATATCAAAGGCCATTTGTAAATGATATCCTAAATATCAAATACCATTTGCAAATGATAGCAGTAAAGGCTTAGTGTTTCGTGTTTTTTGTTCCATGGTGTCATGTTGAATTTAGAGACAATTAAACGTAATTGGTTTAAGCATTTAAGTGGTATCTGATATGACGCTTTATATTTGGGTCTTAGGTGTGTTTGGATATTCAAGTTAAATAATGAACTTCAGTGTAAAACAGTTTGAAGTAGGCTATTTTCTAAAGCCATAGGATTTTATGTTAAGCTAAGCTAAACTCCTCCTTAGTCCCTATTCGAGTGTGTTTGGTCTATTTGGTGGGATGGCTCATGTTAGAAGGTGTGGTTAAGGTTTGATGTTAGGAGATGGTAGACTCACTTTATAAGCTTTTAGGTAATGGAATGCATGTATGTTCATTACGTTTTGTTTTGTATTCCTATCTGTATGTCAGTCATAAAAATATAAATATGTAAGCTAATAGTTGTGAAATCATTTGCAAAATTTATGTATGTAAATAATATTAAGTTGTACCTTGCTTTGAGCTCTTTGCAAAAAGCTAGTGTCCTTTAGACACCCTAAAGGCTCTGGTCAGAATAACAACAGGTGGCTCATTCTTTATGAGTTGCCTCCGACCACTTGGTTGTTTATTAGTTGTGACAAGGTTTTTACACTGCAAGTCCCAACTAAAAATCAAATATCAGCTTTAAATCAATATCATATATTATAATACTACAAATGTAAAGTGGTTTCAACAACAAATTACACTAGACATACATGTTAGATGTAATATTATGGGAGAGTTGTTTTAGTGGGCTATGGTCCTTTGAAGTTTATGTTATACTTTTTAATCTTTATAAAGTTGCAGCAAATAAATGTTTCTTAGATCCTCTAGCTTAGCAGCTACCTTAGGTCCACGCTAAGTCAACCGTCTATGCTCTTAGCAACCGAAAATTTTAGCATGCCTCTTATCCATCGAGTTGGGTTTATCGGGTTAATGCTAATTTCAACTCACGAATTAACTCATTTAAAATACACCGCAATATGACATTACTTATAGCAACATGGCAACTATACTTTCTTTTGACACGATATATGACGAACAAAACAAGCATTAACTTAACTAGTCAAATTGACAGTACCCAAGTTTGATCCACCCATCATATACTGTAACATATTAATCTAATAACTAATTCAAAAAGTATATACATATAGCATATCAGGTAGGGCTATATTTTGATATTTGGCCTGGTATAAAAAACAAATTAGAAAGGCTTATATATTATAGATTTTTAATAGGTCGTTATAGCTTATTGGGTGTATCGGGTCAACCCGATAACGAACCAATTTAAACCCTAACCCAGCCCTATTAGGCTATCGGGTTTATCGGGTTGACCCGATAAGCTAAGTTAGACCCGAATCAACCCGACCCTATAAGGCCTTATCGGGTTCGGCCAGGTCGGTCAACCCATTTGACACCCCTAGTAATATATTATGCAACAGGAAACCCCTAGTAATATACAATAGAAATGATAAATTTAATTCGTAGTTCTTAGTCAAAATACCAACACATTATAACTTCTTTAAACTACCACCTTAATTTAACTAACAGGTTATATGACCACCTAGCCTAATATATACTTTAAATAGCTTATTAGCCATTAATATTTATATGTGACAATTTCATTGACAAGTAATGTAGTCTAGAATCCTTCACATGGCTTATCTGATATAAAGTGGACAAATATTAGATTTGTTTGTGGGATCATAAGGATCACGCCAAAAGGACCATAGATTTACTAATGTGTTTTCAATGCGAGAATAACAAAAGTAATATTCTTACAGTATAATAGATCCAGAATGTTCAAAACATCAAGCGGCTCTTTGACTCATTTATCAAAATTTAAACGGCTTTTGGTCGGTGTCCCGATAACCAATAGTTTATGAGTTCAAGTCTGAGTTGAGTTGACATGAATGTCTTATAACAGAAAGATCTACCAGTAAATAACTTACATTGTCAGTTTAAAAGAATTTGATTTGCAGCAAAAGAAACAGATGTTCATTCTCACAGATCTATCGTTATCATCAAGGTCTCACATTAGACATCCAATGAGTGTGTTCTTAGAGTCATGTTTTATGTAACATACAAAGTTTATACCTCCTGCAACCACGATATTATTGATTTATTAATCTATGTGGATAGTGACTCTTACAGAAGGAAGTTGTACATATGAAACAGAAACTAACTTACACTATTGATTTGAGGTCTGATTAGCAGTATAAGTCACAGATGTTCCGTGTTCTTTATGTATCCCTATATTCAAGGCCTCGCATGAATGACCGAATGGCTAAATGTTCTGCGGCATATGTCATAAAAGATGTCAACATAAAACCACCAACAGCCATCATATTTATCGATCAATGACCAAATAACAACAGACAATTAAGTTCAAACATATAATACTCAAAACTATATGAGACTTTTTTTGTTCATAAATACCTTAAAAATTAAGGGTTGTAATCCAAAAATACCAGGAGCCAAAGTGACAACAATAGCTAAATTGCTCATCCCTAAACCATTATACCTTGGTGAGACATCACAAGTTACCCTTTGATGACCTGCATATCCCACACAAATTTAAGACCTATTAGCAATTCATTGAAACATCATCACATGTAAGATTACTGGATGCCAAGCACCACATAGGTTACACTGAAACGATTGTTTAATGAACTTTTAAAAAGCTAAAAAGATGATGACAACACAAGAATTAAATGAATAAGCAGAACCCCCACACCAAAATTGAAATCCCAAACAGATATACATTAATAGAAACCTTTGAAATCCTTGTAGGTTGTAGGCATGTTATGAATAACATAATCATAATTTCGCCCACATGGCCTCAATATCATAGACAAATCTTGTCGAAATCGATTTATTAATAATGGTTCTATCAAGTATAAACAAAAAACATAACAAAATGAGTCTATATTCAATAATTAAATAGCTCCTAGTACACGAAGATAACCTCTATATATACATCGATTCGGCTGTATTTATTCAGCAATCACACATAATAATATAGTAATATACAAACTATTTCAGAGAAGTAGTTGGTTACCTTGATAAAGGGCTCGAGAGTCGAGCGAACATGGCTGCAAAACCTATTGTGGAGTAACAATATTGGTGACGAAATATTGAGGTGTGACAGAGTGGCTAAAGATTGATGAAGGAGAAAGAGACTCGAGAAAGGAAAGGTAGGAGCGACTGAAATTTCATTTTGAGTAAAAGTGGAAACCAATTTGGAGGGAAATCAATTTTGGGGAGGGGCGGGAAGAAAGTTTCGCACTAATTTCATTATAGAGGGGTGAAGGGTAGTTTCAATATTTATTAAGGATAAGATAAAAGAATTACAACACTTTTGATAAAAATGTTGCATTACATCTACAAACGCAACACTTATTTTGCAAATGTTGCTTAAAGTTTAATGTCTTCTAAAATGGCATACAATTTTTATTAAAGTCGTTGTCTATTGAGGATTGCATTTATGCCACATTTTTGTTGTAGACCCACTGTTATTTGATGTTCAATATGTTTAGTAAACTAATGTGAAATTTATTGTGAAAAAAAGAATTTTCTCTTGTATGGTAATAAGTTGTACCTGTAATATAAAAACATATAGAGAACATGTTGTGAATTACAACACCAGTGTCTTTGATTGTGTAAAAATATCAGTTGTTTTATAAAAAATAATGTCTATAACATAAACACATAGAGATATGTTGTTACATACACACCAATGTCTTTTATTGTGTAAAAAGAGTGGTTTGCATCCTAAAAAATCAATTTTTATAGGATTTCTATTATGAAAAGGGTTTTTTCAGAAACCTATTCCATCATTCCTTCTCACTAGTTTTTGTGTCATAGAGATATAGGTTGTTACTAATCCGATTTTTAGGGGGGGGGGGGTGTTTATAGCCTTTTGTGCTTGTAGTGTAAGCTAAAAATAAACAAACTATAAGAAGAAATAAGCTAAAACAGATAGAATGCAAATGACAGACTTCACTAACTATTTTTGGTTTTTTGAATTTAAATGACAATCTGCAACCTAAGGTTTAAGACTCAAAAGCACAAATGACAATCTTAAAACTAAAAAAAACAGATTACTATAAACTAATTTCAACAGATATCAATCAAATTTAAGCCAAATTTTACCCTTAATCAATCTGCACATTGTTTTTTTTTTAGACTCTTAAAAGCTACAACTACTTAAACTACTTTTGATCTAAATGACTAGAATTGTATCCAAGCTAAATGACTCAAAACAGAATTGTTAAAGATGCAAGAGAGACTCATTGTGACACAAAATACTATAGCTTAAGCAAGTTTTTAAGAAAATTGACCCATGTGCTTTTTGAGCAAACTATGAACCTGCATATCTGAACTTCTGATAACACAAGCTTCAAACCTTAACAAACCAAACTCAAAGCTTATGCAAACTAACTTTTAGATTAACATAGAGCTTATGCAAGATAATTTTAGAACTAAAACTAGCTGCACACTGTTTTGCCACAATAAAAAGAACTTAAAAAACCCAAACCTTTAAACTTGGATTCTCATTTTTAGCTAAAAAGATTGGTTTAATCTTGAGATTTGTAAAAACAGATCCACGCAAAGAGAAAATTAAAGGAACAAACAAGCATAAACCTCACAGGATTAAGCACAATTCTAAGCATATTCAAAAGAGTAAGATTTGACTAAATTTAGACAGATTTAACTAACATTCAAATTAAACTACTTTAAACTAAGGAAAGACATAATAAGCCATCATAAGACATAATAAGCATATTTAAGCTAGATTAAGCATACAATAAGCTAAAATAAGCACAGAATAAGCAGAATGATAAAAATAAGCTACAAATGGTAAATGAAAGAGTACTTTTGTCCCAGCTAAACAGGGACTTAAATGCTCAATTGAGCTTAAGTCAACAAGCTCCAGCTTATCATAGATAAGCTGGTAAGGTCCATAAGCGCTTCCCTTTTTGGCTTATCTTTCAAATCAAGTTGAGGTAAGTTTAAGGGAGATTTGAGGTGAATTACAATTTCAGTTAAGCTTTTGAAGGCTTAACTGAATGTAAGCTAGCTTATAAAGTAACAAAGAGCTTATTTTGAGCTTATTAAGTATATTCAAAACACATGCTTAACAAGATTTCATAAAATAAAAATAGAATTAAAAAGCACAAATTAAATAAACTGATGCTTTTATTAATATTAAAATCGTTTACAAGCTTTTTTTTTAAAGGAAGAAATACATTAAAACTGAATAATAAGCTAAAATTAAGCTACCAAGACTAAAATAAGCTAAGACTAGACACCCCAATCTGTGTGAGGGAGTCTTCTACTTATAGTCATCAGCAGAAGGATCTAGAGCATGAGGAGCGTGTAAGCCTTCAATCTTAGCCTTCTAATCTTGTCTAATCCCCAAGTAATCATTTAGAGCCCTTGGATCATGTGCCACGTCCATCCACCAATCAACACATGTAGGATTGCCAACGTGGCCTGCCAAAAACTTCATTGCGTACATCATGTGTGGAGGTGAATGGCTTTTACCTGCGAGTGCTATGTGTAAAAATGGAAGGAGGGAAATTAGGAACGAAGCATAGTAATTTTGACTGTATGTTTGACCCATGTTTTATAAAGTGGACTTGGGTCAGGTTTATAAAAAAATGGTATTGGGATTGGACTATGGGATTGGGCTTTTTATTTTGTACATGGATAAGTATTCATGGATTTAAGGAAAGGGCTTTTAAAGTTTAGGCTTGTAACTGACCCGACCCATTTAAATGGAAACGGGTTGGCCTGTTAAGGATGTACACGCCTTCGGTCTTGATTTCTCGTACTCTTTCCATTCTCGTGCTTGGTTTTGTTTGATTTGATTCATTTTTGTCCTTTTGTGCAATATCTGTTACCTGCAAGACACAATTCACAATACAAACGAATACAATGCATTTTTCTGTATTTATTGGTCATTATTGGTCTTTTTAGCTCGTTTTATTAGGCAAAAGGTATGTGTATTTAAGCACATACCACAAGCTAATTAACAAAAGATAAAAGAGCGGTCGAACCTTATATAACAAAATTGTATTAACCATTATCAATCCGATTAGAAAGTTGGTTTGTTTATTAAGTGCAATGATTTATTCTCTCGGGGTGGCATATCATTCTTAAGACATAGGCGTTACATCATCCTAAGACCTAGACACATTAGTTCTGTCACAATTAAAGCATCCGCATAAAGCATCCTTATTTGCTGATTATAATCTATCTTAGGGATTAAAGCAATGGTGATCTTGTTAAACCCTAGCTCATAGAGACTTTACCCACTTACCGCTTAATGGCAATTTATACACTAGTAGTCCACTTGTCCAACTATCCAATGGAATCAGAACGTTACTTGTTGAATTATCTAGGTCACCTGCTAGTCAACACGATCAATAAACCATCGGCAATATCCAATTAACTAGTTAAGCCCGAAGCGTATCACATATTTAAAAGGACAATATTTGTGTAACTATTATTCTAGATGTATGAACTACTATATGGAGAGCTATCCCATACTCTAGATTTACTTTGTCCGTATCATTAGATCCAGTTGAATGATAGGTCGCATACAAAAGCGCGTAAACAAGTATAAATTGATAAACATAAACAAGCATACAACGATAAATCAAGAAATCGAGATAAACAAATACCAAACATTCAGATCTTCATAATAATGACTAATACCCGAAGGTATTAGCCTTCAAACGTCATAATAAATACAAGAGTAATTATTTAGCCAAGGTAAACTAACCGAGTTAACGAATGATACCAAAAACTGAACGATTACTAAAGCATACGGAATTACACGTTGTCTCTTATGGAATTTATAACGTTGCTCGACCTCTTCTGCTTTTTTTCTCCTCTAAAAATCGACTTTTATGGTTTAGGTAGCGAGAATATGATTTAGCACACTTAAAACTCGTTTTTGAGTTTTCTATTTATACTGTTTGGAGTCGGTCTCGATACGGCGTATCCAAGGAGTTGGATACGGCGTATTGAGGATTTCTTAGAGTAGGGACCACGCTTGATATCTTCCAGAATATTATATTCATTCCATATCTTGAATACGGCGTATTGAGTCTCTCTGGATACGGCGTATTGAGCTTTATCCTCTGTGGTCTTTGGTGAGTGCAGGCACGGATACGCCGTATCTTCCTTGATGGATACAGCGTATTGGTCTTTAGAATAGTAATCTTCAAAATATCTTCATTTAAGTTTCAGAATGCGCGCCTTTTGCTATCTTTCACCAATTACTCCATAATTACTGCAATTCTCAAATATAAACGATCAAGTAACAATTCTTTGCAATAACTATACAAAATGGGTTAATAACATGGGATAAATGATGCTATAAAATAGACGTTATTTGATGTCATCAGACATAACAGAATAATTAAGAAAAAAAAGTAATTCATCAATGTGATTTTCCTTAATTTTTTCTAGGGTTCTGATAAAAGAAAAATAAATTGAACATAAGCAAAGAAAATATATTAAAATTGAATCGAAACAAAATACCTACAAAATCAAATAGTGGAATATCAAGCTTAAACCTGCAAAATCAAACGAAAAATTATTATGCTAAATATCAAGGAATATTTTTTTAAAGAAATGATAGAGAATTAGATGAAAGATATTACCACATAAATTATGTGTATAGATGTTTTTGATAAAGGTTTTTGCATCGGAAGAGTATGAAAGAAGTTTTGGAATAGAATCAAACTGCTTATGGTTTTGTAAAAAAAAGAATGATTTTTGGAATGTTTTTATGACATTCAATGTCATTGAAACCGCATATTGAAAATCGATTTAGACAGGTAGCTTACAAAGGAAGTTTGTACTGGATGAATGTAAAAGAAAAGTGTCGTAGAAGCTTTGGTTTGCTGTTGTGATGTCTTGTACTTACCATATATGAGAAGGAACCTAAGAGTGACACGTAGGATTTATTTAATGAGGCTGCTTTAAACACTTGTTAAAAAGCCTGTTTTATTATATAAAATAGATAGATGCTAACATGATACTACTACTATAACATGCTAAGATCGGTATGTATTTCACTACTACTATTGTAACATGCTAAGCATTTCACCATGCTAAGATCAGTACTACTACTACTATAACATGCTAAGATCATTATAAAATGCTAACATGATACTACTACTACTATAACATGATAAGACCAGGATGTATTTCACCAATTCAGAAGCATTTCACTATTTCACCAATACATCATTATAACATGCTAACTGATCTAAGATCAATATGTATAAAAAATAGATCACCAATTCACCATTTTATCATTATAAAATGCATTCAACCAAATAGATCAATATGACAGTATCAATATGTATAAAAAATAGAGCAGACTCCATTAATAGTAAGCATGAAAAATAACTTAAAAGCTAGCAAGACTTTTTAGTCCAAATAGAAACTTAAAGTAACAAAAAGATGACAAGATTTTTCAAAATTTCAACCAAATATTAAGCCTAAAATGTATCCAATACATTAGGCTACTTTCTAGCAATTCATTTTCACAAAAGATGGATCATACATTAGCTTGCAAATTCTATCCACAAAAGATAGACATTCCACAAAATATGAACTTACATTATTTTTTAAGTGGGCTTCTTAATTAAGGTTGGGACTAATGGGCTAAGATAAGTAGACTTTAGTTGAATATTTCAAAAGATCTGTTAATGGTCTTATAAGGTTTAGCGAATTAATCCGATAGCCCGATAACAAATTAGCTAAAACCCGAATCCAACCCTATTAAGCTATCAGGTCTTCGTGGGACGAAGGGCTTGATGTGTGTGTGGATTTGACAGGGTCCTCACCTTTGACGCAAACTGTGATGGTTGATTTTGTGCGTGGTCGTGCGGTGATTGATGCATCACATCGTAAACGGGTCAAGTATGAGGCTAAATGTGCAAACATCGGATATGGTTTTCTCCCCCTTTTTCATTTTCTTCTCTTGGGGAATTAGAGAACGATGCTGTGACCCTATTGAAGCGGATCCGAAAGTTCTTCATATTTTTAATAGGATTAGCTTTGCTATAGCTGAAAGAGTAGAGGCTCAGCTAGTATCTCGGCCCCCCACTAACTTTTTGTATATATCCTATTTCTTCTAATAAATTGATGTTATAATAATAATAATAATAATAATAATAATAATAATAATAATAATAATAATAATAATAATATAATAATAATAATAATAATAATAATAATAATAATAATAATAATAATAATAATAATAATAATAATGCAAAGTCCACATTTTCTTTATCTCCTCGACAAATGGCCTTGTGAACTTCTCAAAGGGAGGATCATACCTCTGATTGGCTTAGGACAGTCCCTATTTCTGGGTTGGGACAAACTATGAACGGTAAGACTTATCGTTGTGTTTCGTGTTATCGGTTAGGTATCCCTTTATTTTTAGTTTTGAAGCCTTATTCAGCTTGTTCAAGGGTTTTTGCTGGGGATATTTATGAAGACCATGTTGCATCGTGTGTTGGGATTATTGGTATTAAACACCATCATAACGTTGTGCGCGATACCCTTGTCAACATATGTTATCGTTCTGGGATTTCAGTTGGTAAGGAAGTTGATATCAGGTTGGATGGGGGGCGTGACAAACCATTATGTCCAGCAGATATGTTACTTTACTCATGGGATGGAGTACTTGATGTGTGTGTGGATCTGATTGGATCTTCACATTTGATGCAAACCGGGATGGTTGATTTCATACCCGGTCGGGCCGTGATTGATGCTGCACAGCGTAAACGCGGTAAGTTGGGTTAAGTTTGATGGATAAGCTGTGCGGCTATTGGATTATGGGTTTATTTCCCTTATCTTTTCGTCTTAGGGGGAATTAGAGGGCAGACGCGGTTCTACCCTCCCCCATCATGAGCGAAATCCGAAAGTTCTCCATGGCTCAGGACATTGGGGCACGTGGTGTTGTTCATATATTTAATAGGAACAGTTTCGCTATTGCTAAAGGAGTAGGGCCCCAGATAGTATCTCGGCTCCCCTATAATTTATTGTAAATCTCTTGAGTTTCTTAATAAAGTGATTTATTAAAAAAATCATAATAATAATCATAATAATCATAATAATAATAATAATAATAATAATAATAATAATAATAATAATAATAATAATAATAATAATAATAATAATAAAAGGTACTCATCTTAAGTCCAATTTCAATTAAAGATACTAGTTTTTTTCTCAATTTAAGGTATCGATCTTTTTTTGTTGCAATGTTAGACAGTTAACATTGTAGGTTACATTTTTTACGACAATTTATTTTGTTATTGCATCATTAGTCCTTTATATTAAAAAACGTTTGTAATTAACTCAAAATTTGATTTCGTTAAAAAAAATATTTTCTACTTATTTTTAAAACTTATACACGTTTTTATACACACATTTTTTACACGTTTTTATACACACATTTTTATACACGTTTTTATGCATTTTTTTATACACACATTTTTATACATAGCTTTTTATACACGTTTTTCTACATGATTTTATCCACGCTTTTATACACATATTTTTATACACATTTTTATACACACGTTTTTATATACGCATTTTTTACACGTTATTATACATACATTTTTATACACATTTTTATGCACTTTTTTATACACACATTTTTATAGACACGTTTTATACACGTTTTTATACACATAATTTTATACACGTTTTAACACATAATTTTATCCACGTTTTTAAAAAAAGTGCATAAACATGTGTCTGTAAAAACGTGTATAAGAATGTATGTATAAAATCGTAGATAAAAGCATGTAGAAAAACATGTATAAAAATGTGTGTATAAAAACGTGAAAAAAATGTGTGTATAAGTTTTAAAAATAAGTAGAAAATATTTTTTTTAACAAAATCAAATTTTGAGTTAATTACAAACGGGTTTTAATATAAAGGACTAACGATGCAATAACAAAATAAACGGTCGTAAAATATGTAACTTGCAAACCTGTTAGCTGTCTAACATTTCAACAAAAAAAAGATTGATACTTTAAATTGAGAAAAAAAAGACTAGTACCTTTAATTGAAAGTGAACCTAAGATGAGTACCTTTTTATGCGATTTGCCGTAATAATAATCATAATAATCATTATAATAATAATAATAATAATAGGTTGCCCAACGGCGTTGGGCTCGGTGTTGCGGCACGCGCGTTGGGTGTATTTAAAAAAAAATCGTTGCCCCTCAAACGGCTATATAAATGTTTTAATTTCCCCCCCCCATATTTTTAAAAAGTTACAATACCCCCCTAAGGTAGTTTTATTAAAAAATTTAATAAATTTACAAAACCCCGTAACGGCTATTTTGTTCAAAATAAATCCATTCCCCCCCCCACAAAACTTATTATTAAAACTCCAGATCACTCTATATTATCTTTCACAAAAATACACACATTTACAACCAAAAAAACCCTTACAAATCTTTCTCATGATCAAAATCAAATTGGTCGAACCGTTTTTGATATCGATGAGAAAAAACTGAGAATTCTATTTACAAAATGGAATGTGAGCATTACTGCACGAGGATGCTTTATTTTTCTGTAATATGAGCATATGGAATTGTAATGCCGAAGTATTTAAGGAAACCAAACATCTGAAAAACGTTTGTAAATATACTAACAAAGCATAACAATGTTTTGGTTTTCCGGGAAAGCTTGGATAGTATTGATTTGTATGCACTGGGAATGGAAAATTGTACCTGTGTCATGGCAAAGGTCAATTAGGTAGGGGTGATAAAAATACCTACTATAATGCTGTAAAAGTGTTAGTTAGCACGATTTGTGGATTTGGGCATGCGTTTTATGGGATTGGCGTGGTAGCGAATAACGATATTAATGTTTTAGATAATTCTTCGTTAATTGTACGATCCTATTAGAGACTTATCCCCTGTTGTTTCGTAAGTGGTAAACGAAGGAGTATCGTAAATGGGTATTACTTGGCGATGGATTTTACCCAGAGTGGGCTGAAAGTTTTCGTCCAAATATTCACTTGGTTGGCACTATGATCCGAAGCATACGTTACTTTAAACATCGGTCGAGAAAGTGCAGAAAGATGTTTTTTTTTTTGAATGACGTTGCTTTCGGTGTTCTCCAAGGACGTTGGGGACTTATTCAACAACCGGCCGTGCATACAAGTCAACACATTACGTAGAATCATGTATGCTGGCATCATAATGCATAACATGATTTTAGAAGATCAAAATATGTCAAGTTGTTGACTTGAAACATGTGTATTCTAATCCCGCAAGGTCAATGCAAACAATGTAGATCGATCGATGTGAAACCCAACGTCGTAAAGCAAAAGAATTAAGCGTCAGAGTAGATTCACATATAGTTTCCAACAATACCTAGAACCCTATTTGGCGCGTAAGTTGAAGAAGCATCGGAAGGAAGATGTCGTCGGGCGCGTATTTTTTTTTTAAGTTTAGAATTTTTTTATGTTGTTTTTGGTAGTATTTTAAGTGTATTTGTAATTTAATGAATTGTAAATGATTAGTTTGTTTAAAGTAATGAAATTATTGTTTTAGGGGTTTTTGAAAATAAAGTGGTGAGTGGTGTTATTTGGTGTTTTTGATCAGGGAATAAAAATTAAAAAAAAACAACATAAAATAATACGGTGTTGGTTTTGGTGTTATGTGATGTTGGGTGGCAAAAAAATGGGTGTTACCAACTGTTAACTACACCTCGACGATAAGATGAGTATCTTTTTATGAGATATGCCATAATAAGACTTCATAATAATAATAATGATTATTTTTTTTTAATAGGATTGGGTTTTCTATTGCTAAAGGAGTGGGAGCTCAGATAGTATCTCGGCTTCCCTCCAATGTATTGTAATCTCTTTTATTCTAATGAAGTGTTGATTATAAAAAAAAAAAGAAAAAAAAAATAATAATAATAATAATAATAATAATAATAGTAATAACAGCAACAACACCAGCGGCAACACCACCAACACCAACAACAGCAATAGCAACACCAACAGCAACAACAACAACAACAGCAACACCAACAGCAACAACAACAACAACAACAACAACAACAACAACAACAGCAGCAACAACAGCAACAACACCACCATCAGCAACAACAACAACAACAACAACAACAACAACAACAACAACAACAACAACAACAACAACAACAACAACAACAACAACAACAACAACAACAACAACACCAACAACAACAACAACAACAACAACAACAACAATAGCAACAACAACAACAACAACAACGAGGACAATAACAACAACATCAGCAGCAACAACAACAACATCAACAGCAACAGCAACAACAACAACAGCAACAACAAAACATCAGGGGGGGGGCATACAGCAACAACCACCAACGGCAGTAATACAACATCAAGCAACAACAACATCATAGTAGAAACAATAAATAACATATCAATACATCAACATCAACAGACAGCAACAACAACCACATACATGATCAACAGCAACAACATACACAAAAACATACTACAACAACAATCAACATCAACACCACAACAGCAACAAAACTGCCACACAACAAGCTCAAACAACAACATAACAATAACAAATCAACATTAGATATTACAACAACATAATAATAATAATAATAATACTAAAAAACCTGACAAAGTAAAGGAAAAACCATCAAATAATAACCAACTTTCATTAGTGTTTCACACTTCCCAAAAATCACTCAGAATTTTTTTTAATAAAAAAACCACTCAAGTTTGATACTTGTTCCATTTATGTGTAATTTTTAATAGTTTTTTCTTCCAAATCATCATTTTACTATATGATGTGTACATGTGTTCAGATGACGTGAACTCTTAGTGTGGCACCAAATATATGTGTAGGATCGCTAACACCAAAATCCATTTAAATTAAGTATTCATCATGTGCATTGGTTAAGATATAAGTCATGTGAAAACTTTGTTTCTGACTTAATAAAAAAAATAACTGAAAATATTAAGTAATAAAACTGATGATGTATGCATTAAATTATCTCTTAATTATACTTGACATATAGAAAATTTCAACAAACAAGTTTTAAGTGAATTTAATGGAATACTGACTAAAGTTGACTACTATTTTATTATTTTTTCCTTCAAAAGTAAAAGGGACACTTGTGGCGACTTTTTTTTTTTACTTTTCAATATTTGCCTTTTTTAGAGTATCACACCCTTGTTACTTATATGAGATGTTCATGGTTGTTAAGATCTTGATTCTCATATTAGGATTTTACGATTTTACGATACTGCAAAACAAAAACGATTCAGATCATACATAGGATATTTGAAAGCTAAAGATCTTATAGGATCTCGATCTTAGCCATATGATCTTAAGATCTAATTCGATTCGATCTTACTTTTCTCGAACCTCAAACTAAAAACTACAAATTTATGTATTGTGTTTTGTACAATTAAAAAAAACAACATGTTATTCTTCTTAAACATTTCAAAAACATAATTTATGACAACATGTCTGTGAAATATTCATATAATTTTATGTTTATGATATATAATATTTTATAGATTTGTATACTATTACAAAGACTATTAAAAAATTACATTATAGTAGGATCTTAAGATCCCGATCCGATCTTCGATCTCCATCTTAGAAAGATGAAAACGATCCTAGGTAGAATTCTGATCTTGAAAAACTTCATACGAATTAAAATTGTCAAAGACGATTAGGTTCTTTTGTAACAACCCTAAATTTTCATCAATGTAATATCTACTTATTGTATTAAGTACAACCATTTTCACGGCAATATTTTTTTTATTCCATCCATTATGTAACATAGTTTACATAACCAAAGTAAACGAGCTCACGCAACTACCAATACCAACCCCATCAACGTTTATGTTAAATAAACATTATAATATATCAAGCATTATGTTCAAATATCAATTCGTTATCTATTTAACGTACCATTTATAACGTTTTTATAAAACGAACCTTATACGTTAACATTTAAACCAAAACCCTAGTACAACTTCTTAAAGCTCAATATACAACCCGGTTATGCACAATAATCAAATTTAGCCGTTTTCCCTCCAAAACTTTATAGCATTCATACCACCTTTCTAGCCTAGGGTACAAGTTCACTTAACACAACATTCAAACCACGTTTCCCTCCTAAACCATGGTGCAACTCTTTAAAGCACAATGTACAAATCGACATAACATAGAATTTAAATTTCCCATTTTCCCTCCAAATTTCTTCTAGTTTCGTAAAACCTTTTTAAGCTCATGTTGCAAGCCTCCAATGCACACTTTTCTCTTAACTAGTCCTACACTAACCTTAAAACCTAAACCTTAATCCTAAACCCGAAAACCCTAGCAAACCCATTAGACCCTTAAACTAGTTCGTAGTTTCCAGAATCTGATCCGTTGATAAAACATAGGATCTGGAAAAAATAAGTAGCATTTGGGTATTAAGTAAAAATACTAGGTTGTAGCCCCTTGTCTTGTGATCATTTTTCCGGTTGACTCGACCCGATTCGATGTCGAATGAATTAATTATAGCCGAAATGGCAAAGGTGCGCAAATTCTGCACACCTGTAGTAAATGGCTGTTATCTCTAAATGTTTGTACAGTGACCCCTAAATATGTAAAACTAAAAGTTGTAGAGGACTCAAATATCTAACCATGCTCACTAGTTTGAGCTTCATCAGAATTACGGTTTGTAAATGACAACCATAATTTATGACAACATGTATGTGAAATATTCTTATAATTTTATGTTTATGATATATAATAATTTATAGATTTGTATACTATTACAAAGACTAGTAAAAAATTACATTATAGTAGGATCTTAAGATCCCGATCCGATCTTCGATCTCCATCTTAGAAAGACGAAAACGATCATAGGTAGAATTCTGATCTTAAAAAACTTCATACGAATTAAAATTGTCAAAGACGATTAGGTTCTTTTGTAACAACCCTAAACTTTTATCAATGTAATATCTACTTATTGTATTAAGTACAACCATTTTCACGGGAATGTTTTTTTTATTCCATCCATTATGTAACATAGTTTACATAACCAAAGTAAACGAGCTCACGTAACTACCAATACCAACCCCATCAACTTTTATGTCAAATAAACATTATAATATGTCAAACAATATATTCAAATATCAATACGTTATCTATTTAACGTACCATTTATAACGTTTTTATAAAACGAACCTTATACGTTAACATTTAAACCAAAACCCTAATCATATGTAATATTTTTATGCAATTCAAAGGTACAAGCTTTCAAGGCATGTGTACAAATTTCTAATGCATCATAATTTGAATATCCTTTCCCACCAAAACCCTAGTACAACTTCTTAAAGCTCAATATACAACCCGGTTATGCACAATAATCAAATTTAGCCGTTTTCCCTCCAAAACTTTATAGCATTCATACCACCTTTCTAGCCTAGGGTACAAGTTCACTTAGCACAACATTCAAACCATGTTTCCCTCCTAAACCATGGTACAAATCTTTAAAGCACAATGTACAAATCGACATAGCATAGAATTCAAATTTCCCATTTTCTCTCCAAATTTCTTCTAGTTTCGTACAACCTTTTTAAGCTCATGTTGCAAGCCTCCAATGCACACTTTTCTCTTAACTAGTCCTACACTAACCCTAAAACCTAAACCCTAATCCTAAACCCAAAAACCCTAGCAAACCCGTTACACCCTTAAACTAGTTTATAGTTTTCAGAATCTGATCCGTTGATAAAACATAGGATTTGGGAAAAATCAGTAGGCTTTGGGTATTAAGTAAAATTACTAGGTTGTAGCCCTATGTCTTGTGATCATTTTGCCCGTTGAATCGACCCGATTCGATGTCGGATGAATTAGTTATAGCCGAAATGGCAAAGGTGCGCAGATTCTACACACCTGTAGTAAATGGCTGTTATCTCTAAATTTTTGTACAGTGACCCCTAAATATGTAAGACTAAAAGTTGTAGAGGACTCAAATATTTAACCATGCTCACTGGTTTGAGCTTAATCGGAATTACAGTTTGTAAATGACAACCATTTTACTAGGACCGATGTTGGCTGTCCAAAAACAGCCATGAACTCGACCCATAATCACCCTGTTGCCCCAAGTAACACCCTTGGTCACCACTCTAACATCTTGGCCATCACTCCACCAGCCTTGGCCACCACTCCAAGCTATACAACTTGGTCTCCAAGCCTTACAACCTTGGGCACCACTCCTTCGTACCCTATATAAAGTCGCATACATGCATGCATTCCAAACTCACCATTCAAACTCAAATCTCTCTCAAGTCATGTTCTAGCTGAGCTAAGGAAGTTAAGGAAGAAGTCACAAACTAATTTTGAAGCCAAGGTTAAGGAAAAGAAGCTCTAAGTTCATCTCTTAAGGTTTTCGACTCATTCCACAATTTTCGACCCATTCTAAGTTCTTGTAAGTCTATCACTCGTTCTATAAGCTATTCTAGATCATATATAAGCTCTTATACATCCTTGTGATCACCTGAAATGAACCCTTAAAGCTCAAACCCATCGGGTTATGTTTTTAAACCCAAACGTACCTTTTTTGGATTAACGAGCTCATAAGCTCATTTCATAAGCTCCAAACTCGTAAAATTTACTTATTCTAACTTATTTTAGCAAGTTATAAGCTGCAAAATACTTTCGAGATTGAAAAATACAACTATTATGGATTTTGGACTAGAAATGAAATCGGTTTCATACAAAGGGGTATATATTATAAATATTGAAACTTATAAACTACAGGGGCTGTTTTTGTCAACACCTAAAAGTTATGGATTTAAAAGTATAAAATTATATGTAAAGGGTTAATTTTGTAAATAAATATATACCTAGGGTATATATTGTCATTTTCATATTCTCAAGGGTATAAAATGTAATATTTTCATTTTAATTATAAAAATATATTTAAATATTATAAGACTCAATTTTATTAAAGCCCGACGCATTTGTCGTTATCATTTATCGATCGAAACATCATAAAACAATTATGTTATATATTTAACATAATTTATCATCTACTAACTTTTGAAGAAACTTAAAAAGATAAATCATATCTTTTAATCTATAACGTATCACGTTACTAGGAAATTTTATGTGAGGGGTTTCATTTGGGTATACATTTTGACGAGTTGCTGGATTTACGATTTAAAGTGTCCTAGCTCCTCAAACGTTGACTATATGACCTCTGGATTATGATAGCCCGAACAGTGTTACGATATTTCCATAAATTAATTAACCAAATTAACATTTAAATTAAACTTTATGAAATAAAATTTGGAATATCAACAATCAAACCGAGACTTGACATATTACCTTAGGTTGCGTGACGAGTCTGTTTACTCCTATTTGAATTAAATTTCAAATCAATCAACTACCTTATCAAGGTGAGTTCATAGCCTGGCATTTAAATCTTTTGAATGTTTTATAAACCTGCGAGGGGGATACGTGCTATAAACCATGAATACAAGTGTTTTCCAACTGTATGCTATCCTGATATATTATTGCCTAAGTTACCTCCATTTTCCATGAGGCTCCCACAACATCTTTGGGTAGAGGCTCCCACCACATCTTTGGGTAGAGACTCCCATAACATCTTTGGCTAGAGGCACGCATATGGAAACAATTTGTAACAACTTGAATTACGATTAATGTTTGGTTGCATGAGCTTAGGGCAATAATACTGTTTTTCATGATAATTGTAAATGCATGTAATTATTACCATTACAATGACTTGTATTCAACTATTATATTTCAATCCTATGAAATTCACTCAACCTTTATGTTGACCCTTTTAGCATGTTTATCTCAGGTAATTGAGCAACCTATGGCACGGAGTGGCATTAGACTTGAGGACGTCCAAACTTGTTATCATTCAAACTTTATGTTTTCATGTAGATTTTGGGACCTCTGTTTTTGTAAAACTCTGATTATATCGAATGATAACTAAATTTTCTAAAACGTCTCTTTATGAGTCATTTTCTATGATTGTGATTGTTGATTCATGAAGTAATACCCCAAAAACTTAGCTTTCGCTGCTATATGTGAAAAATGAGGGTGTTACAGATTGGTATCAGAGCTCATGGTTATAGAGAACAAGGTTAAAACCTAGACTATAACTACTTTTCATCCGAGAAAGTCCTTAGTGCCACTGCATTTTCCTGAATAGTGTATGTAAGAAATTTGTGTAGCAAATAATACATAACTATTTACTAAATATAAATAAGTTATACTTATATTCCACTGGGTTGTTACAAAGTGATGTCTTCACCTACTTGTAGGATCCCTAGATCATTCCATGGATGAAATCACACAAGATTAAACAATAAGAACTTTTGATTGATAGAAACAAAGAGTGGCT
>BQNB010015572.1:35402-59538 GCA_026074375.1 Tanacetum coccineum
TGTTATTTGAAAAGCATGATCCTCCTGCTGTGCATGATTCGGAAGAGACACTACAGCTTGCTCAAGAGAGTCGCCAAAAAATGGCTTTTGAACAAAGCAATTCAAAACCCGGGCTTCAAAGCATGACTTCTGGACAAATCAGTTCAGGACTCGATCTTACTTATGCTCCGTCAATAATAACAACTCAACAACCAACTGAAGGTGAATTGGATTTACTGTTCGAAGCTATGTATGATGATCATATTGGTGGTCAACCGTCAGCTGCTCCAAGAACTGTTTCGGCTGCTCAAGCACCTCAAGTTCTTCAGACTCCAACGACAACTACAACAACAGCAGACACCGCACCGGCACCAACAAATTCATCCTCTCAAGCAACAACTCTTCCAAACACTTCACAAGATGTTGACAAGCTCGAAACACAACAACATGTTCAGCATCAACCCGCAACAATTGCTGACAATGTTCCGAATGCTATGTTCGATGACAATACATTTGTAAATACTTTTGCTACTCCATCCACAAGTGATGCTGAATCATCATCTTCACAATATGTGAATCCATCGAACATGCATATGTTTTACCAACCATACCCTTATGAATATCAATGGACTAAGGATCACCCTCTAGAAGGGTTAATACACAAACAGGTTACTAAAGTTTCACAAAAAGTTGTCCTAAGTAACTAGAGTTCCATTTTGTTCACTCAGGTTACTAATGGTTTTTGTGTCGAATATTACTGAATTTGCTTATTTCTTGTCAAATCTGCTTCTTTTTGGTCAAAGAGTCAAAACTACTTATTTGAGTGACTTTTGTGCTTATTGAGCTAATTTCAGTTGTGTTCTATGCAACTGAGATTGATTGCTTACGGTTTTATAGTAAGTGTCGTGGCAAAATTAGTACAAAGTTTGCTTATTTGTGCTTATTTTGATTTTCAGCAGTTTGTTAAGTCAAGATTTAGTAATAAGCTGTAGCAATATCAAATAGGTATAAGGTTGTTACATGAACTTTGACTGGTCAAACTCTGTAGTGTAACTGATTTTACTGAAAATTGAGTTTTAAAATTAGTCGTTGTCTGGTCAAACTCGGTGTTATCGAGATTGACATCGAAAAAGTCAGTCATGATCATCCAAGCCATGTCTTCAAGTTAAAGAAGGCACTATATGGGTTAAAGCAAGCACCAAGGGCATGGTACGATGAATTGTCAACGTTTCTCCTACAGAATCACTTCTTCAAAGGCACAATTGATCCAACGTTGTTTATAAGACGCTTCGACGATGACATCTTAGTGGTACAGGTCTACGTTGATGATATTATCTTTGGGTCTACACACCCTAGGTATACCCAACTATTTTCTGACCTCATGAAAAGCCGCTTCGAAATGTCGATGATGGGGGAAATGACGTTTTTCCTTGGTTTGCAAGTTAACCAATCCCCCCGTGGCATCTTTATAAACCAGTCCAACTACGTGTTAGAAATCCTTAAAAAATATGGAATGGAAATGTGAGTCCCGGTGGTACTCAATGGAGATCAAATACAAAGCTTGACCTAGATCACAATGGGTCTCCAGTCGAGCAAAACAAAATTATCTAGCATGATTGGTGCCCTAATGTATCTTACGAACTAGTAGACCGACATTGTACATGCTACTTGTTTATTGCTCGTTACCTAGGCTAAGCCAACGATAAGCACCTCAAGAGGTTAAAAGGATCTTTCGTGTATCTCCGGGGAAACCGTTATTCCGGGTCTTTGGTATTCGAAGATCTGGTATTGAACTATCCGGATTTCAATGCGACTATGCGGGATGAAAAGACACCTTCAAGAGTACTTCCGTGGAGACTCAATTTTTAGCCTAAAAAGTTGTTAGCTGTCCTCAAAGAGAAACAAGACTTTACTGCGCTGTCTACTGTTAGAATAAAATCTTCTTTGTACTTAATACTGCCAACAGTACTATAAGGATTAGTACTGTCAGCATAATGGTTTGTACTGCCCAAGCAACCATAATACTGCCAAGTGAAGAAGTTTTGAGACTGCTATTGTTTCAAAGCTGATGATATGAAGATAAGATGCAAGGAGACTTTTCGGGATATTTATTTTTGAATGTAACGTTCCTATTACATAGGCAGATATAGTGTAAAGGTTCCCTTGTGATTTCTATAAAAGGAGATCCCTTAGATAGTAGAATTTTCAGAACTTTAAGAGATACACTTTGAGAGAAATTGTTATTGCTTACAAAGGTTTAGTAACCCCATACTTTAGAGAGTACTCGTATTAGGTTATAATATTGGAGTCAGTGATTTTTATTGTTATAGTTTTGAGTATTGTTACTGTTTCATTTCATACACATCTCTAGATATCAAAGTGAAGTTTCCGAGCATACACTTTAAAATAGATATAATTCAAAAAGCTCAATCTCTTTATTTTGGATTCTCCAGGGTAACAAACTCTTTAAATTCTAAAGAACCGAACCAAGGCGTGGGATCACACGTGGTATCAAGCCCTTGCCTTTGAGATACTTTGATCTATGGAAAATGGAGTTAGAAAATTCTCAAACAATTCGTTGGCAAAAGCATCCCATACTCAAACTAGGAGAGTATGAGATTTGGGAAATAAAATCAAGCAGTACAATCAGATCCAAGACTATCATATGGGAGGTGATAGAATATGGGAATTCATGGTACCTTATTCCTATTTACAGCACCAGATATCAGTCACCACTCATTAAAGATGACTGTGCCTTCAACTACTGAAGAAAAGATCTCAAGAAGAATGATTCAAAGCAAGAAGTCTTCCTCCATATGGCTCTTCCAAAATGAACATCAGCTTACCTTAGCCAGGTATGCTGATGCCTCAACTATGTATGATTGCTATTAAAAGCACGATTTGGAGGAAAAGATGCTACAAAGAAAACAAAAAGGCATTATTGAATTCAGCAGTATGAAAACATCAATGCTACAAGCTCAAATCATTGGACTCTATCTTTAACAGGGCTTCAAAGCTTGATAGTAAGATTGGCAATTCTTGGTTTTGATACATCTCCAGAATATTTAAATTTAAGTTTTTCGATAAGCTTACCTCAGAATGGAATACTCCATTTAGTTTGTTTGGATGAACAAACCCATTTTGAACCATGGGTTTGGATATTTGTACAACCAATTTTAAAATTGTTGAGCAAAAGTAAAGAAACTGTTGCTGCTAAAAATGAAGACAAAAACTAGCATTCCAACCCTACCAGTACAAAGCAATACTAACTCCATTAATACTGGTAACACTGTATGTTAGTACTGCAACTCCAAAGTTACTACTGCTAGTGCTGAAACTAGTACTGCTAGTTTAGTGATGCCAACAGCCTTATGCCTTTGTCTCTTCAACCACAGGATCTCAACTTGTTCCATGAAGATCTCGACAAATTCATGAATGATGATTTAGAAGAGATGATCTAAGTGTAATATGGCTTTGTTGAAGCATAGAGGGCAAGGAAGTCTTATCAGAGAACTGGAAGGAAGATAATCATTGATGGAAGTAGTACTGCTGGTTATGACAAATCCAAAGTAGAATGTTTCAACTGTCACAAAATGGGACATTTTGCTAGAGAATGTAGAGTTCCAAGAAGCAAAGACAACAGAAGTTGGAATCAAGGGAACTCCTCAAAGACTGTAAGGATTGAAGATGCCTCTGAAAAGGCAATGTGTGCTATAGATGGTGGTGGTTTTGATTGGAGTGATATGGCAGAAGATGAAATTCAAGCAAACATGGCTCTCATGGCTGTTTCTGATTCTGAGGTATCTTGCTCTAAATCTTGTGTACTAAAATATGAAGCTCTTAAAAAACAATATGATGATTTACTAGTTAAATTAGATGATACAGCTTTTAAAGCATCTACTTATAAAAGAGGGCTGTCAATTTTAGAAGCACAAGTAGTTAAATATAAAGAATCAGAAGTTTTGTTTTCTGAAGAGATTGCTTTTATGAAAGAAGTGTAGGACAAAAGAAATATCTATGGAGCATTAAGTTAAGACTGAACTTGAAAAAGTTAAGGAAGAAAAAGAGGGAGTTGAATTTAAGCTAGCAAAATTTGAAAAATCATCTAAAGACTTAGATGATTTGTTAGCAAGTCAGGTAACTGACAAAAGCAAAAAGGGCTTTGGTTATAATGCTGTCCCTTCACCTCATCCCTTAATTCTCAACAGACCAACACCTTTAGATTTGTCTTACTCAGGTCTTGAGGAATTTCAACAACCTGAGATAAATTGGTATGGTCCTAGGAATTCAAGTTCAAAGCCAACCACTGTGTGTAATAAAGAGTCAAATAATTCTAAGGAGAATATTGATGAATCTTTAATACTACAACCCAAGTCTGTTACTGTATCCAGCACTGATGTGCCTACACTTAAGGTAGACACAAAATGGAAAGAAAAGTTTTTTAATCAAGCAAATAATGTTAGGTTAGAAGAACCTAAAAAGGCTAGTGAGAATACTGATGCCCCAATAATTGAAGATTGGGTGTCAGATGATGAGGAAGAAGCTGAGTCTACCCCAAAAGTAGAAAAGAAAATACCTATTGCTACTAAGGAAGCGTCTGTTAACAATGACAAACCAAGTAGAAGAACAATTAGGTATGCTGAGCTATATAGGTCACAGAGACCTAGGGGGAACCAAAGAGGTTGGAATGGTCAGAAAACTGATCAATTAGGATGTAACTTTGTTTTTAAGAACAAAGCATGCTTTATTTGTGGTGATTTTTATCACATCCAATCTTTGTCCTAATGCTTAAAAACATATGTTCCTAAGCATCTTAATGAAGACTGGCCTGAAAACTGTCAAAAATACAAAACCTCTTAGTACTGTTAGGTCTGTTAACACTGCCAGACCTGTTAGTACTGTTAGGTGTGTTAATACTGTTAGGTCTCATAATACTGCTCACCCAAAACCAACAGTTTCTTGTGCTAGACCAAAGTCTCATTTTCAAAATCAAGCACAAAGGCCCTTTTTCAAGTATACAGCATTAACAAACAGGTCTCATAATCAAAATATTAATACTGGTAGACACACAGTTAATACTTTTAGACCAATGTTTAATACTGTTAGGGCAAGGGGATTTAATGCTGTTAAGCCCTCAGCATGTTGGGTTTGGAGACCTATCAAACCCAATGGTGCATCATTAGTCTTTAATAAATTTAATTACATTGATGCACGAGGCAGATCCAAGTCAGTAATGGCTTGGGTCCCCAAAAGTAACTAACTTTATAAGTTTGTATGTGCAGAGCAATTCCCAACTAAATGAAAAAGGATTTGTGGATAGTGGATGCTCAAGGCACATGTCTGGAAACATAGCTCACCTTTCAGATTTCAAAGAATTTGATGGAGGTTTATGTTACTTTTGGTGGAGTGTGCAAATTGAGGAAGACTCACTGGTAAAGTTACTGTATAAAAACAAAAGACCTTGATTTTGAAGATTGTATAACTTTGTTAGAGAGCTTAAGTTTAACCTTTTTAGTGTCTCCATAAAAACAAATTGTGACAAAAGACAATGTTCTTTTTTACTGATTCTTAATGTCTTGTTCTGTCTCCAAATTTAAGTTTGCCTGATGCAAAGTCAAGTAATTCTTAAAATTCCCAGACAAAACAAACAATGTACAGTTTTGATATGAAAAACATAGTTTCCTAAAGATGTTTATACTTGTCTCAGTTGTAAAAGGCTACAACGAGGAATCAATGTATGGCATAGAAACTTGGACAAGTCAAATTTCAAAAATATGCATAAACTTGTCAAAGAAAATCTTGTGAGAGATTTACCTTTAAAAAGATTTGAAAATGATCAAACCTGTGTTGCCTGTCTTAAAGGCAAGCAACATAGAGTCTCTTGTAAGACCAAGGCCTTTAGTCCTTCTACTAAGCCATTATTTATGCTACATATGGATTGTTGGTCCAACTTTTGTGAGTAGTTTATGCATAAAAAATATTGCAATATGGTAGTACTGAGATTATATAGATTTTCATGGTTAATACTTTTACGCAACTAATGGATGAAACTAGTGAGATCCTTAAAATCTTTATCAAAGAGATAGAAAACCTAGTGGATAAGAAAGTTAAGATAATCAGAAGTGATAATGGGACTGAATTTAAAAACCATGTGATGGATGAGTTCTGTAAAGTGAAAAGGTATAAAAGAATATAGTGTAGCAAGGACACCGCAACAAAATGTGTAGCTTAAAGAAAGAAAAGGACTCATATTGAGCTGCTAAACAATGTTGGCAGAAATTCCCTAAAGTTACCTACAACATTTCTGGGCAGAAGCAGTTTCTACTGCATGCTATGTACAAAATAGGGAAATTAGTGTCAAGCCTCCCATAAGACTCCTATGAACTTTTAGGGTATTCAACCAGCTATAAGATTTACTGAAGCCATATTGGATGTCATGTACAATTCCTACATACCTTAGATAATTGGGCAAGTTTGACGGCAAAAAGTGATGGAGGTTTCTTTTAGGGTATTCTTAAGAATCAAAGCTTTTAGGGTATACCACAATAGAACCATAAAAGTACAGGAAAACTTGCATGTAGGGTGTTCAAGAGAATAAACCTCTTTGGAAGAGGAATGGTCCAAAGTGGCTGTTTGGATCTTGATTTCTCTAACCGCAATCTATGAATTAAGTGCCAGTGGTTGCATGGGTCTAAGCTCTAAATTTTGCAGGAACAAAAGAAGTTTTGAGTCAAGCTCCACATTCAACAAGATCAAGATTGTATATCAAGCCAACTTTTGGAGATGGATGCTTCATACTTTGAAGATTCTTCACTCAAATCTGTTGCTGATGCACAAATACAAGATCAAGATGTGCCTCATGATGATTGCAGTTTTCAGGATGATGGTTTTGATGAACACCAAGTTAATACTGCCATCCACAGTATTAATAATACTGGTAGTGGAGCACTTAGTACTGCTACTCCTGAAGTTAATACTGCTACTTCTGAAGGATTGATGGGACCAATTCCTACACCTGAAGACACACAAGAGGAGGATCAAGCCATTGATTTGGGGAATCTTTCACCATCTTATGCAGTTTCTTCCACTCCTCATACAAGAATTCACAAGGATCATCCAATTGATCATGTGATTGGAGATGTGCAGTCTTCTGTTCAAACAAGAAGTATGGACACTTCTTATTCTGAGCTAGATTCTTAGTGCCATTTATGAAGGAAAGACTCACCAGGACTTACATACATGCCTTTTTGCCTGTTTCTTATCTCAAGAAGAACCAAAGAGAGTGTCTAAAGCTCTTAGTGATCCTGCTTGGGTAGAGGCAATGCAAGAAGAACTCCTACAGTTCAAGTTACAAAATGTATGGGTTCTTGTAGATTTGCCTAAGGGACATAGGGCTATTGGTACAAAGTGGGTCTATAGAAACAAGAAAGATGAGAGGGGAATTGTTGTAAGGAACAAAGCTAGGCTTGTTGCCCAAGGCCATACACAAGAAGAAGGTATTGACTATGATGAAGTGTATTTGCACCAGTGGCAAGAATAGAAGCTATAAAATATTTCTTGCCTTTGCTTCTTTCATGGTTTCATTGTCTACACAAATGGATGTCAAAAAGTGCTTTTCCATATGGTCAAATTAAGAGGAGGTGTATGTATTTCAACCTCCAGGTTTGAAGATGCCTGACCATCCTGAAAAAGTTTATATAAAGTGGTGAAAGCACCTTATGGACTTCCATCAAGCACACCAGAATCTGTATGACACCGTTGGCCACTTACTTATGAGCATGGAACAAAGAGGCAAAATTGATCAAACTTTGTTCATCAAAAGTCATAAGGGGCACATCCTGCTTGTTCAAATCTATGTCGATGACATCATTTTTGGATCAACCAAGAAGGAGCTTTGTGAAGAGTTTGAGAAACTTATGAAGGATAAGTTTCAGATGAGTTCTATGGGAGAACTCACTTTCTTTTTGGGGTTGCAGGTCCAACAGAAGAAGAAAGGCATATTTATTAGTCAAGATAAATATGTCCATGAAATCCTAAAGAAGTTCAACTACACAGATGTGAAGTCTGCCTCCACTCCCACTGATTTGGAAAGGCCCTTGGTTAAAGATGCAGATGCTGATGATGTTGATGAACATCTCTATAGATCCATGATTGGATCTTTGATGTATCTCACAGCATCAAGACCAGATATCATGTTTGCAGTTTGTGCATGTGCAAGGTTTCAAGTTTCCCCAAAAACTTCCCATCTCTTAGCTGTCAAAAGGATTTTTAGATACCTCAAAGGCAAACCATCTCTAGGTCTTTGGTATTCTAAGGATTCTCCATTGGAGTTAGTTGCTTATACTGATAGTGACTATGCTGGAGCTACACTTGATAGGAAGTCAACCACTGGAGGTTGTCAATTTTTGGGAAATAGGTTGATTTTCTTGCAATGTAAGAAACCAACTATGTTGCCACTTCCACAACCTGAAGCTGAATATGTGGCTTGCTGCTAGTTGCTGTGACAAGTTCTCTGGATCCAAAACCATTGCTTTCTTATGGTACAATTTTATGAACACTGTTATTTACATTGACAATACCAGTACTATATGTATTATAGAAAATCCTGTTCAACACTCTAAAACAAAACATATAGAGATTAGGCATCATTTTATAAGAGATTGTAATACTAAAAAGTTGATTCAAATGGCTAAAATTGATACTCAACTTAATGTAGCTGATCTTCTTACAAAAGGTTTTGATGCTGGTAGATTTCAGTACTTGGTTTCAAGTATTGGAATGCTCAATCCCTAAAGTCTAACTCTCTTGGTTGTTTTGTAAAGTTTGTTAAAAGTTAGTACTGTTAATATTTGTCAATTAATACTGCTCAGTCTAATTAGTACTGCTAGTTATATTTAACACTGTTTGTTAAAACTGTTGCTTATAGTTGGTACTGCTAGTTATGTCTGTGTCTCTTTGTTAATCTTGAGAAGAACACTTAATACTGTTAAACCATGAAACATGTTTGGATTATGTTTTTCTTGGTGTTAAGCTAACTTTTTCAGGATAAACAATAAGGTGTCATCTAGGTCACTCCATAGTATATCATTTCAGGGGAGGAACCATGCTGGATGTTCTTAGAGTGTTGGTTGTTACACCACACCACAAATGGTCATCAATTCACCATGTCTAATACACATCAAGAATTGGCTAGTCCAGAGCAAACGGCTACTGGTAAAGACTTTTCAAATCCGTTGATAGTTGATAGTTTACTCAAAACTATATGGTCCTCAATGCACCATGTTATTTCAATGAAGCATTGGCTAGTCCAGAGCAAACGGCTACTGGTAAAGACTTCTCAAATCCGTTCATAGTTGGTAGTTTACTAAAAACTATATGGTTATCATTGCACCATATTTTTTCTAATGAAGCAATGGCTAGTCCAAAGCAAACGGCTATTGGTAAAGACTCCTAAAATCCGTTTATGGCTGGTAGTTTGCCAAAAACTATAGTGTGAATTTGTGAGCCAAAACAAAAGAGAGAATTGGTGAGCTCAAAAACAGAAAGAGAGCTGTGTGAAAAATAGAAAGAGTGCAAAGTGAGCCAAAAGAATTGAGAGATGAATTGTGAGCCTCAAAAACAGAAAGAGAGCTGTGTGCAAAAATAGAAAGAGTGCAAAGTGAGCCAAAAGAATTGAGAGATGACTTGTGAGCCTAAAAACAGAAAAGAGAGATTGTGTGACGTGTTTCTTTTAGTCCTTCAAATCTTGCACTTTGTACTTCTGATTGTGTGGAGAAGTAATACTGCTAGGCCAAATTTTAATACTGGCAATGCCAAAATTAAGTACTGCCTATGACCGTTAAGTTACGGTTTGGTCTAACAAAATTTTCAGTACATTGATTAGAGCCCGTTAACAATTTCCGCAATACATCGGTATAGGCCCTTTGACCAATGGACTTTCGTGAACATCCTATAATTAGTAAGATCTTTCACGATCATTTTCATCTCTTAATATTGGACAATATATAACCCCTCTGTTTTCTCTATCAAATTGCAATTAACTTTCTCCAACACTCATACTCCTTACACCATCTAGATCCACTTATTTCCTCACACTTACATCCATGGCAAACTTAGAATTTTGTGACAAACACAATATGGTTGCGTATTTGGAAAAATCTACAGGAAGTGCAGGGTTTCATCAGATCATTGACTTCATTAATCGAAGTCATATTTGCTATGCACTTACTAAAAAGCCCGAGGTGTGCGTATCTTTTGTTAAACAATTTTGGAGGACTGCTGAGATTGCGACTATGCAGAATGCAATGTTTAAGATTCATGCTACGATTGATGGTCATTCCCTTTCCATCACTGAAGGTTCTATAAGGCGACATCTCAAACTGGATGATAAAGACGGCCTTATCTCTCTTCCATCTTCAGAGATTTTTGCTCAACTGGCACTTATGGGGTATGCTACTAACTCAGATAAGTTAACCTTTCAGAAAGGTGCTTTTTCACCTCAATGGAGGTTTCTTATTCATCTCATACTTCACTGTAACCCCAAGGAAACTGTTTGGGAAGCAGATTAGTAGCAATATTGCAGCGGCTATCATATTGTTAGCTACAAATAGAGTTATATTTCTCTTAGGATGAATCTTTGACCAATGTGTCTAACATCTCGAGTCCCATAAGTTTTGAGTTATCCCAGGTTTATTCAACTTTGCCTATGATATGCAGAGACACAATTTCCAACACACTCAAGGTTCTTATTCCGTTTTCCATCTCTTACAATGTAAGGTGTTTCGTAACATGAAGAGTCCACCAATGGGTATTTCAGGACAGAGTTCCTTTGTTTTCTCTCTATGTTTAATGCAGCTGAATCCTCACCCTCACCTTCTAAAATCACATCCTCACCTTCCAACACTTCATCTCACCTACACCTAACCATCTCCAACTCAACCATCACCCCCTCTATCCCTCACCCTTCACCACATTCACAAACACCGCCTGTACGACAATCACCTCCTACACCATGACTCACCCTCCATGCGGTTCATTCACATGGAAGTGAGGAGGGAAGTTTTTGAAACTACAAGAATTGATGAGGTTTGATAACTACTCTTCTGACAGGATTGTGTTTCTATAGGCTGATTTTGTCACATACCAGAAAATATACAGTTCTGCCTACACAAAGCATATTCTCAGGGTCAGAGGAAGCTGATCTCAGTGGAGGAAGTTCTCTAAAGAAGGTTTTTTTCAGATGAAATGAAGGAGTTCATGAAAAACAAGCACTGAAACTGAACTCTTCTACAAGAAGTTATCCCAGGGGGGTGTTACAACTGAAATCATCCATATGCATGAGGGCAGTGGAAAGTTTTTAGTGATGAGATTAGTACTGCAGGTAAGAGAAAGATACTGCTAGTGAAGAAAGTTCCACCATTAGTACGGCTGAAGTACAAGTTAAGTACTCGCTGGAGGAAATGCTACATCTCAAGGAGAAGTGCAGAGAAAAAAAAGATAAGGGTAAGGTATAAAATAAAGAAGAAGCCCAAGAAGAAAATCCAAAAAGAGCTTGAGCAAGAAGATTGAGTTTAGCCTGAAGCACTTAGGCTTGAACAGATGAACGAGGAGCAAATGAGCTCGAAATGCTAGAGATGCAAGATATTGCAAGACAATGGAATAAAGGAAAAGAAAGACAATGGATGAAGCTAAGATGCAAAGGTAATTGACTGGAATGATCCCTCTGTTATTAATATCATTCTTATAAAAATGAAAGCCAAGTCCATTGCCCAAGCTAGAAGTGAACATGATAAATAACTTGAAGAAGTTGGGGAATTTAAAGATCAATGATTTCAAGGGTAATGTCCTACAATGAAATAAGGCCAATTTTGAAAAGCTTTGGATTTTAATCAAAGGTTTGTGGCCAGGATGCGAAAAAGAAAGGACTACAGAAAAGAATGTGGAAAAAGAGTCTGGTGCACAAAGAAGTAAAAGAAAAACTGTCAATGAAACTGTCAATGAACCAGCAGCCAAGAGGAAGAAGTCTATCCCTAGAAAAACAACAAGGAAGAGACAAAAGCTGGAGGTAGAGACTGAGAAAGAAGAACTCAAGACATTTCTGGATATAGTACCAAGAGAAGAAGCTCCCATAGACATTGAATCTTTATCAACAAAGTTTCCTATTGTAGATTGGAAGACAATTGGTACAGAAACTCACATGTACTATCAAGTCTCAAGGTATGGAAGCTCAGAAGAATTAGAAGATACTGAGTGAAATGCTAGAAGACTTTGACAGAATGGATGTAGAACAATTATTCAGGTTAGTTAAAGAAAGATACAGTTCTACAGCACCACAAGGTTATGATCTTATGCTTTGGGGAGATCTCATAATTTGTTTATTTATTGAAAAAGAAATCCAGATAAAGATTGATGAAAATCTGGAGCGATCAACATGATACAATCTTCTAACTGCGAGATTGTGTGATTTTTGTGGCATTCATATCTTGTTGATGGAAAATGGATTGGCAATCCATATGTTGACAGAAAAGAAGTATCCCCTGAGCCAAGAGATGCTGTCAAAGATGTTGAGTAAAAGGTTGGAAGTAGATCATGAAAGTTCCCAGGCTTTTGAACTCCTTAGATTCATAAGAGCTCAAGTGCAGAAATGATAAAAGTGTTTGAAAGAATCATCAGCAGTATAAGAAGACTAGAAGATTTTATTAAGAAGAAACTTGTTGATTTGAGGGACAATCACAAGTTTAGGGGAGGATTGTTAGGAATAAATCTTCTTTGTACTTAATACTGCCAACAGTACTAAAGGAGTTAGTACTGCCAGCATAAATTTTTGTACTGAAACTTAATACTGCTAGTTGAAGAAGTTTGTACTGCTAAATGGTCAAAGCTGATGATATGAAGATAAGAAGGTATGGAGAGCATTTCGGAATATTTAGTTTTGAATTGTAACTGTTCCTAATAGATAGGCAGATATATTTGTAAAGGGCTCCTTGTATTTCTATAAAAGGAGATCCCTAGAGTAGTGATAGTTAGAACTTTAAGATATACACTTAGAGAGAATTTGTAATTGCTTCAAGGTTGTGTAACCCCAGTACTTAGAGAGTACTCGTATTATTTATAATATTGGAGCAGTGATTTTGGTGTTTATTGTTTGTGAGTAATCGTTACTGTTTCATTCATACATTTCTCTAGAGTATCAAAGTGTAGTTTCCGCATACACTTTGGTATATTCACAAAGTCTCAATCTTTGTTATTTTGGATTCTTCCAAGGTAACAAACTCTTTATATCGTAAAGATTCGATCAAGGCGTGGGATCAACAAGTGGTATCAGAGCCTGTGCTTTGAGATACTTTGATCTAGGGAAAATGGAGTTAGAAAATTCTCAGAACAATTCGTTGGCAAAGCTTCCCATTCTCAAACTAGGAGAGTATGAGATGTGGGAAATCAGAATCAAGCAATACTTTCAGATTCAAGACTATGCATTGTGGGAAGTTATAGAAAATGGAAATTCATGGGTGCCTATTCCTGTTACAGCACCAGAATCTGGTCCATCAACAGCACTGAAGATGACTGTACCATCTACTACTGAAGAGAAGATAGGATTAAGCTAAGAGGAACAAGCCATTGACTTCCTGCTCAAAAAAAGAGGTACATGTCAACTTACATCAAATAATTAAAGAAAGCGATACTCTTAAATCAATTTGAAGCACATTCATTTGAGGAGGTTAAAGAGATTTTTTAAGCTACAAATGAGAAAGGTACAATCCTTTATTCCTATATCATATGAGTTGAAGTTCAAAGACTAAAAAGAGCAGGTCAAGATGTTGTAGAAAGAACCCCTGCTAAAAGACAAAGGACTAAGAAGCTTCAGGGTCAGTTCAAAGAGCAAAACATGTGAAAGAACCAAAAGCAGAAGAACAGACTCTATAACAACGTACATCAATGATGATGGTCATTTCAGTAGAAGAGTTTAGGTTGCAGCCGTTACAGAGTAAATATCCAATTATTGACTAGGAAATTTACTCTAAAGACTCAAGAAAATACTGGAAAATTATCAGAGTTGGAGGACATATAGAACTTACAGACTTTATAAATGATATTGTTAAATAAATTTGACAAGATTGATCTGGATAAGCTTTGGAATTTGGTTAAGGAAAGATTCAGAACAACAGAACACACTGAAGACAAGGCAAGAGAACTTTGGGTAGAGTTGAAAAGGTTATTTGAACCAGATGACAATGATACTTTTTGGAAGCTACAGAGATATATACATGATCCTTTGAACTGGTGGTTATATGATACATGTGGTGTTCATCATGTGTCTAAAGAAAGAGGACATGATTTACATGTTGATAGAAGATATCCACTAACAAAGCACTTATGACCTGATGCTGTGTAACAAGCTGAGAGTGGATCAATATTCTGATATGGCAGAGGAGCTTTTAAAGAAAATCTTCATACTTGTAGAAAGACCAAGGCAGTAAAGTGTTTGAAAGAATCCTCTCAGAGCCCAAAGTTTTTAGTTCAAGAAACTTGATGATTTGGAGGTAAATCACATGTTTAGGGGAGGATTATTGGGAATTAAATGTCTACACACTTAGTCCTGTGCCAAGCTAATACTTAATACTGCTCAGATATAAACTAACATACTAACCATTAGTATTGCCAGAAGGAAAAGTTAGTACTGCTAGTACTAAACTTAATACGGCTATAGGACTTTATACTGTTCATGAAGAATTACCCTTTGATTAAGTATTAGTAAAAGCGATTTTCTTTGGTGATATGTTATGGACTGATCAAATAAAATATCCTATATAGTTAGAAGATATTGTGATATCTTATAGAAGTTTAGGAGATTTTAGTTAATCTTGTAAATGACTCCTTGTGTATAAAAGATGATCCTAGGTTAGTGGTTTAAAAAAAAACACTCAAACAGTGCTTTCTTTGTATTTAAGCCTCCCAAGGGTTGACACCCTATACTAAGACAGAGTAACTCGATTATTCATCATAATAATATTGAAGCTTTTTGGTTATATTCATTGTTCATTCATTCTACTACATTACAGTTTACTATTACATTGATATTCTTCCAAGTACTTAAGAGTAGATTCTGCATACTCTTAGTATCAACAAAGTTTCTAGCATAGTTGTCTTGAATCTATTCAATATAACTAACCCTTTAACAAGGTTTACAAGATCTAGTTGGGATCATCAAAGCAATAGTAAAAGGATCTACAATCCGACTTTCATGCAATCATAAGCAAATACAAAGGAGGGTTTAGCCTCGCATGTTATAAAGGAAGTAAGATAAATCAATCACACAACACATAGACATATTGAATGATTAATGATAAATAAACTTACTTGAATTAAAACATGGATCCAAGGTAGTACAATAGGGTAAATAACCTTACTTGAATTAAAACATGATCCAGGTCAGAAAAATAATGGTTTGTGAGGCCCTATAAACGACCTATGAAGAGGAAGTCGAGGAGGAAACTAAAGATGAGGCCCTATAACCTTACTATAAGGACTAGGGTTCGTCTCCTTAAGTTATACAAAGTTATCCCAAAAGTTACACACTAAAACCCTAAAATCGGTTTTGTATATATAGAGGTATCGCGGCGACGGTGTCGCGTTATGGTCGTGACGCCATCGCTACATGGATGATTCTAGACCCTCTTTAAGTCGGCCACGTCCTGACACCGTCTCTAAATTCTAGACGTCGTCACTGTATAGAACAAGACGGCATCGCTTTATGCTTGCGACACCGTCTCCACGTTCTGTAAGCAATACTTCTTTAAGGATTTGGTGTAGGTCCGTAATCTCATCCGTTTCTTCTCCAAATGAGCCCAAGTCACGTGTATTTCCTCCAAATGCCATCTAAGTGCTAAAAACCTAAAAACAAACGATTAAGCACATAATCTTGGCATATTTGCATGATTTAAGGGGTTAAATGACCCCGAAATAGTGGATAAAATAACACCTCATCAAATACCCCAACACTTGGGATTTGCTTGTCCTTAAGCAAATAGGCTTTTCTACCTAGACAATAGCAATATGAGGTCATTAACTTACTCTTTAAAAGTATATACAACACACCCTTATAAACCTTGTAATTAAAAGCACAGAAAAGCATACACTACACCTCACATATTTTGGGATTCGCTCTTTCACACGGGTGTATAATACATTAATAACATCATGGAAAACAAAATCACACTCATGTCCTGTCAGAGCAATATAAATTACCATAGGCTTGGTAAAAGGATCAAACCTACCACTGCTGGCATCCCACTCCACGCTCCCCCACATACTACACTAACATTATTCATTACTATCTAAGAGTCTTTACAAGATTGTGGGTGTATTGTGTAAGATAACAAATAATGGAGAAAATAAAATGGGATAATAACCATTTGGTTGGCTTTTGGGTGAATTTGGAAGTGGAAGGTTTAGCTAATTATTCAAAAGAACTTCACGTTGGTATGGTTTGCTAAGCCAAGACTCGGACAAAGATATACAAACTCTATATAACTCTACATCAATCTCTTATTTTTCATTTCGTTTTTTTAATAACATAAATTACGTCACATGGGCTTATAGAGCACCCCTACACATGAGCTTTTACATACTGTTCCAAGAAAACTATTCTAATGACCCGAAATTGAATGGATCAACATAATATGGACTTATTGTAGCTCTAAATTTTTATTTTTGGGGTCGAGATAAAATTAAATCTTCCGAATACTTCATAAGTATGAATACTAACCATGATCCTAATCGTCTCAAAACTGTATTTACAAAGGATAAGGTAACTTAGCAATCTGTGTTACTCAAAAATTTAACTTGAGTTAAAACAATAATGTCTAACACGAGTTACATACATAGGTAGGCTAAGAAGATATGGGTGTAACGAGTGGTTTGAGTGACAATGCACTTCAATAATAGTCCGGCTTATCAGAACATTACAAGAACCAATGACAAAGGATAGTGCCAGAGGTTGTACTAGTGGGGGATCTGCACTAAAATGAGTGCATGGCAAGGGTGTGGTGATAGTTGTAATACGTAATCGGTTGTGACCATCATAACAATTACAGGTTTATAAAAAAAGGGTATAATCTAGTGCCTCTTATCTAGCAAATCCTAATACTCACTATGCGGTCTCGAAATGCATCATAAAAACAAGTTCTAGAAATTAATATACTACAGGTACACTCATATAATTTAATACCGATACTAATGTTCCAGAAAAGGCGACCTAGATCTACATAACACATCGAGTATCGATGAATAACACAATATGTCCTGCATTCGAACCTTAACTTTGAACAAGCAAAAGGTAAAAACTATCTTGGGATAGTCATATAATGGATACCCGAATCCTAAAGATCTAAAGGCGAACCTCACATTTTTAGGTGGCATTTTGATGTTTTTTTGCTAGTCAAACACAATCCAGATTCATGCGACGCTATAAAACTCGTTTTTCGTCGGTATGTCATAAATTTTTTAAATTTGGGTCGAAAATTACCTTTTTATTCTTGTTTTGATATTACCCATCCCTTTTAAGAACAAGCAATGACAAATTAAGGAATATTCTAAGGCTTATTATCCCCTACAGCTATAAGTTGAACAATTGTCCCTAATGTTCTATAGAAGTAACCATACAAACGATATAACAGGAAAAAGAAAACAAGTAAAAGAAACTAGTACTCCCCTGGTTTGCTCAATAAAGGAGAAGAAACATGCGATAACTGGTTAAATCGTCCTCCAAGAATTATCTAATGAAACTTCCTAAGAACTTCCAAGCTTCTTCTAATCAAATATAACCTGTAATCAAAGACAAAGACAACTACACCAAGCATAAAATCGGTGGGATAATATTTACCGGGGAAACCCTTTACCCAAAAATAAAATCGACGGGATAGATACATATACAACATGAATTTAGGGTTTCGACTCTATAAAAGCAGTAAAGATAGGATGAGAGTAATGATATAATTGTAGGTTTATGCAGGTTTACAAAAGAATTAAAATTGTAAAATTGCACATTTTTTAATTTATCAGAATATTATGAAATTTGATTTAGATTTTCACATAGCTAGAGGCACGGTTATTTGCATCAGGATAAATCCTGACACCAGTCTCATCTTCTGTGAAGATTTCTTCTTCGTTTTTAATGATAAATTTCCTGTACGTAATTTTTATAATTCAAAACTGAAGAAAGCACTGCATAAAAACCTGAAGTTAGTCATTACAATCATATGACTTGAAACTGATGCAAATTAATCTAAAGAATTAATTTCAAATGTTTGAATTAGGTTCATAAAACCAGATATTTCCCTACACTATTTTGTTTCAAAATACCCTTTATTGCAAATAAGACGAATTTATAACAAACAAACAAAGCATGATTACAACTAATTCAAACATAAAACAAAAAATATAGAATTAAAACACAAGACACTCCTAATATGCGGGAAAAGTAAATATTAGGTTGCCTCCCAAAAAGCGCTTTTCTTTATTTATGAGTCTTGTAGCTAGACTCGAAGTCACACGTTCTTACGTGACTTCTCCTTTGTTCTTCCTTCTGGCTTTTGCGGCCATCAAACTTCGAATGCCTCTGCACACATACTCGTCATACTTGTATTCGGGCCTTAAGTCTATGATATCCGAGTAGTGGGTTTTCTCACATTTATCATCATCACTCTCTAACATGAAAGGTAGGAAGATTATAGTGTCTTAATCCGTAAAATCTATGTGTTTGAGAGACACGTCCTATTTATGGGTCATTTAAACACGATCTTTTCCTATCTCTTTCAAACCACATCTTTTCTTATCCTCTTTCTCAAACACGGCTGGTCCCTACTCTTATATTATACACCAGCCTGGTTTTCTCTATAAATGGTTTTCCGAACACCATTGATTCGAGGTAAGGAATGAGTAACTGATAATCGGTTATAGATACGTATCAAACTAATAACCCTCAATAATATAATATTATATATATATATATAAATATATATATATATAATATATATATATATATATATATATAAATATATATATATAAAATACATATACAATAAGGCAAAGTATCATACATAAATTATTCTTAGAAAAGAATATAAGTAATCCAACTCGGGTAGCGTTCTCCTCAGTGATGAGGTGAATGAGACTCTACGTTCATGTTGCAAATCGAGCTTGATTGTCATTTAAGTTTTTGATTTTGGTTTCTAACATCTAACAAATGCGAAGAGGAAAACCAATTAAAGGCACGCTAATCTAGAATTAAGACAACTTAAAATCCTAACGACATTTAAAACAATCAATAACTAATTAAAAAACTAAATTTAAAAATTGACAATTAAAACTCTAAAAACTCAAATCAAATTTTCTAAACTAAAACGCTTAAACTATTTTAAATAAACAGAAAAATATTTTTTTGAGAATTTTTAAACTAATCTAAAACTAATATTTTTAAACTAAATAATACTAAAATTAAAATTAAAATACTAAACTAAATCCTAAAATTAAAGACATATTATAAAAAAACCTTCAGCTAAAAGTGGGTTTTACAATGACAAGGAACAAATATAGCTTAAACCAATAAGCCAGGAAAATTCAAATAAGCAAAATAAGCTAAACTCGAAATGCATATAAGAAATAAATGAAATGATACTATAACGAAAAAGTCCCAAGGGCATGCTGGTTAAGGTGTTGGTGTTGTGAAGGGGAGGTCACAGGTTCGAATCGTGTGACCTTCCCTTTTGCAAAACATTTGTATTTTTCATTTTCTTTTTGAAAAAGCTATAGAATAAGCAAAACTAAGAAACTTTAATAAAGGAGCTTTTTGAAAAAACTTGAAAAATAAGCTAGAAAAAGCTATAAAAGGATGACAGTTGCTTAATAAAGACTTAGGAACACTTAGCTTAAACTGTTTTGCTTTTTTATGACTAAATATGCAAAACGGTAAAAACAAAATAAGCTAAAACAATACTAACCTAAACTTAATAAGCTATAAAAACTAGAAATAAGCACATGATATAAGCTAATAAGCACCTAAAAGCATAAAGACAGGTTGACTCAAAATATTTTTAGAGGAATTTAGACAAACTTTAAGCTAAGATGTTTAACAAATAAGCACTAAGTAAAAGCTAAACAGATTATGTTTGAGACCTAAATAAGACAAATAAGCTAGAAAATCAACAATTTAGCTAAGGACATAAGCTAGAAATAGTAGCTTAAAATGACAGACTACTACTTTTGTTTTTAGCTTTTTTTATATTTTTTATGACCACTTACCACTAAATTTTAAGACTTAAAAGCTATCTAGACAAACTAAAAACCAATTCAATTCAGATGAAAATAAGCTAAGGACAATAAAAATTAACTATAGATAAGCTAGATTAAACCTCTATTGATCTGCAAATTCAGACCTTAAGAACAACCAACTAACTAATCTTAACTTGATTGATTTTGATCTAAAATTATAGACAAACTTCTACCAAATAAAATGCACTTAAAACAGATGCATATTAATGCATAATAAGCCAAATTATGAACTCAAATACTACACCTTAAGCTCTCTTTTATAAATCCAAGATTCACATAGTTTAGAACAACATTAGGACTAGCAGATTTGGAATTTGGCTTAATTAAACTAACAACCTTATCAAAACTAACTCAAAGCTGTAATTAAACTAACCTAAAGACCTTAATAAAGCCTATCTGAAAACGAATTGAAAACTAAAAACTGTCTTAACTCACATATACCAAGGTTTGGAGAACAGATTACCCAAACACCCCTTTAAAAACTTTTAAGAGTCCAATTTTAAACTATAACAGACCTAAATTAAGCACAGAATTATGAAAATATATTAGCACTAAGCAAATTAAATACTATAAGCAAAAATTAAGGAAAATAAGCTCTTACAATAAGCTATCACTAATAAGCTATTATAACTAATAATTGGACAGATTTATGAAAGACTTGATACTAAAAGCTCCAGCTTGTTAAAAACAAAGCTGTGTAAGACCTATAAGTCCATCCAAATACTGCTTAACATCAAAAAGCTCAAAACCTAATGCTTAATCAATTTGAATAAAAATATGAACATCATCGTAAAAATAAGCTTAAGAAGCCTTATATTTGTAATCAAGTCAAACACCTAATTTGAGACTTTATAAACAACTTATAACATCTATTGAACAACTTAAATGGATTTTGAGTGAATGAGTAAAAAATGGAACAGGACAATGTAAAGTAAAAATTACTTTTATTGATTCATAAAGAGAGTACAAAGCTTGAATACATGAAAAATAAGCATAAAATAAGCTGCATTAATCTACACTACTCCTAAACTAAACTACACTACTCCTACCCTAGATAATTCCATTGTGTGATTTCATCTTCTATTTATAGCTGAAGAAGAAGCTTCTAGGTGTGAGGAGGAGCGTCCTTAGCGTTTAATCTCAACCCTTGATCTTCTAATCCATCTCTTTGACCCCTTAAATTGCTTCCACGGATTTGTAGCCAATAAGAGTCATTAGGATTTCCAGCGTGTCAAGCTATGTCAGACGTGTCAGGGGGTCCTTCTAGAAACTTAGGAGCGTGTAGGGAGAATAGCTTGATTTACCCTGTGTGTTGTGTGAAAGTAGGAGGAAAGAAAGGAGATGGTGAATAGTATTTTTGACTGTGTTTAACCCTGTGTGTTATAAACATAGACTTTGACTAGGGGTGGGTTTGGGCTTGACTTGGGTTATTGGGTTTTAGATTTTGGATTTGTATTTTGGACTTGGTTATAAAAGGATTAAAGCTTAGGATTGGTATAGTATTAAAGTTAATGGGCTGACCCGACCCAATAAAATGGGTACGGGTTAGCCCATTAAAGATAAATACTCCTTCGGTTTCATTTTCTCATGCTCTTTCCATTCCCATGCTCGGTTTTATCCATTTTAGCTTTGTTTTTGTCCATTTTTGATATATCCATTACCTGCAAGACATAATTCATAAAACACACATATACAATGTATTTTTGTGTATTTTTAGTCATTTAAGCTTGTTTTAATAAGGAAAATTGATATGTGAATAAACACATATCAATAACACTATTCGTATCCTCGAGCACCATGAAGTCACATTCGTAAGTGAAGTTCCTAACGAAAACTTTTAGCCCCCTAACTCTCCCTACAAAGTTGCAGTTTTTCTTAGGGTTTAAAGGTTTCTTTCTTGGTTCCAGCCTATTACTCATGATCCAATTATAGTGAAGCATAGACATTATGTTGATTGGTGATTCTACATCTAAATAGGCTTGGTCTTTATTGAACTGACCAAACATACAGGAAAACTTCACATTATTCACGTTCCCGGTTCTGATCTTGGCTTTTACCTATGAAGGCCAAGGACTTTTCAAGAGCCATTCATGATACTTTAATTCATTCATAGTGGGAAAAGTTTCAAAATGTTTCGGGTTCCCTTCTTTTTCTTCTTCTTCAGCTTCATCTTCAGTTTCCTCCTCGACTTCCTCTTTACTTTCAACCTCTTCTGTTCCTTCTGACATTTTGTGATCTGTGAATTCAGCCTTGCAGGCCTCCATACTACTGTCTGCCTTAGCTTTACCTTCCTTGTTTAGGATAACGATTGAATTAATAAAGTGAACACGTTTCAAAGATGAGAGATTTTCATTTTATTTAATTAGGGACGATTGAGATAAATACTTTGGGGAAAGTAATTTTGATGGGCTTTTGATTCCCTTGCTTCAAAGTTCTTCAGTGGTATGGTAATTGGTAGATGTGAAATTCATTTGAGTTGTGGGTCTCCTGCAGTGTTACAAAAGGAAGCGTCATCAAGCATTTTCAAAAACCGTGTCTTGCCACAGAAGTTAATTTTACTAATCATGTCGTCCTGCTTATTATCAGTCTGAGTTCTCAAGCAGAAAGTCTTTTCTCATGGTAAGAGTCAAAGTCGACTATCGATTTCTCATGCTTCTTTTGGTAGCTGGACGAGTAGGTGGAGAATAAGTCATTTTGTAGGCTTGTGAATGTTTGGGTGTGTGCCGAGTTAAAGTTTGGCTTTCCTTCCCAAGCGTTAATGACATCGTTAAAGCTCCTTGGTCGTTGGTTCATAGTGAATGGCCTTTTTCCCATTTCGTGGGTATGTGAAGGATGCATTTTCATACAAAGGCTTTTTCGCGATCATCCATGCAATACTATGAGTGGCGTATGGGGACCACTGCAGATCTCACATGAGGTAGTGATTTTGTTTACTTGAGTAGGTTGTGTCAGAGTAAGATGAGCTTCCATCAAGTGTTACTTCATTTTCGAGCTCGATTAGACGGCGGTCGGATGTACTCGAGACATCTTGAGGCAAAGCGATTGCCTTGACTGGCTTAGTGAAATCCCTTGGGTCGTTCCAACTTTTGTTGTCATAGAGGGCGAGGTCCTCTAATAATGCCTAAGATTCTTCAGCGTTGAGGTCACGAAGCTTACCACCGGCCGATTAGTCAATGGTTCATCTTGTGACGGGATTGACATGGTCATACAAAATTTGGTCTTGAAGCTAAAGGTCTATGCCATGATGAGGGACTTTTTAGAGTAAGTCCTTAAAACGAGTCTATGCTTCATATAAAGATTCTCCATGATGTTTTTGGAACATCAAGATATTGTTGCGGAGTTTTACGGTCCTTCCCGGTGGAAAGAATTGAGCAAGGAATCGGGTAGTAAGATACTCTCATGTGGTGATGGATCCTGCAAGAAGGCATTCAAGCCAATTGCTAGCTTGATCGGGAAGGTAAAATTGAAATAAACGCAGGCGGGTTCTTTCCCTATTGTCACCATCAAGGTTAAGTGAGTCCACAAGTTTAAGGAAATCCTTGAGGTGTTTATTTAGATCTTCAGACCGAAGTCCGTGGAAAGAGCATCCGTTTTGCACCAACCGGATGGTGTCAGGTCGAAGAGGTACCACGTTGTTCCCTATGGTGAGTTTGATGGTATTCATGTAGCCCTCGTGGCTAGGTTTGGAGTAGTCTCCTAGAGTACGGATAGGATTCTCGTCTCCTATGGTAGTTGACGAGAATCGGTTACGAAACAAATAGCACGAAGAAAAAGATAGACTACAAGAAAGCTAATATGCGAAAATAAAGTCTCACTTGAAAGGATTCAA